>CANUEP010245274.1:0-24535 GCA_947857235.1 Jatropha podagrica
AAAAGTATCTAATGAATTATGAGTTCAATACACCCTGTTTAGCAGAAAGACGGATATTCCTTGCTTATTATCAGACAACCACTTATTCACAAACCTCGTGTGGGGTGAATAGTTTTCATTTCCCATCTCATGGAAAACCCATAATTGAACTTATCTACTAGCTTCCATCCATAAATAGATGGCCAAACAGAATGGTTTAATAGTTTGCTTGAGGAGTATCTACACCATTTTGTTTGTGCCAGCCAAAAAAATTGGCCCGCGCTAATAGACATTGCTCAATTTTATTTCAATGCTCAAAAGAGCTCTTCCACTAACTAGAGCCCATTTGAGATTATTATAGGTCAACAGCCATTGCTTCTTCACACACTAAATGGGCCAAACACTGGGCGAAACCCGAGAGCATATCAATTCACTACGAAATGGGAACAAAATGCTGAAATGGTGAGAGCCCATTTAGAAAAAGCAGCTCAACGCATGAAGAAATGGGAGGATCAAAATCATCGACCACGCACATTCGAAGTTGGAGATCTAGTATTGATCAAGATCACTTCAGACCAATTCCGATTTCCTAGCCATGACAAGTGGCTGATGCACAAATACGAAGGCCCATTTCCCATCATTACTAAAGCAGGGAAAGTGGCTTACAAAGTAGACACACCATCTTGGATGGGCATCCACCCGGTATTCCATGTCAGCCAACTGAAGCCATATCATGCAGATTTGTTAGACTTCAACAGGAGTAAGCCATAACGACATGTTATCCAACGACACGTTATCCGTAAGAAGCCATCCTTTAACAAAGAAGTGGAGAAAATCTTAGAGACTCGCAAGCTGAAGGGAAGTCGACATCAAAAGTACCTCGTGCAATGGAAGAATCTACCTCAGTCAGAGAACACTTGGGAGAAAGAAGAACACCTCCACCAATTTCAAGACAAGATAGTTGAATTCCATCAAAGCACCCTGTCCTACAAAAGAGCACTTCAAGAATTAGATTTCTAGTAGACGAGTCGACGAGGGTGTCGACCGTTTGGGTGGGGGAGAATGTAGGGGAGTGACTAGTGGTCAAAGTCACTTGGATGCTAGAGTCCTTGTCCAGGCCCTTCATAGGTGCCCCTACACCTATGAAAGGTGCCATTGGTTGCCTTATTGTAATCTTGGTTACCTCGATGTAATATTTGATATATAAATAAGAATGACAATTTTACCCCTATGTGCAATGTTGTGCTGTGTGTTGCTACTTGTTCTTCGATGATGCTTGGATTGTGCTTATATTCGAATCTATATGATTTCTTATCGATGTTATGTTATTCTAATGCCTGTTCTCGGCTTGCAGATAACTGATTGATATCATTGGCCGGCTTGTTTGAGAGAGTTCTAACCAAGCGCTGCATGGCCCGATCTTGGTGCGTGATATGGGACCGTGACATGAAAAGTCAAGTTATTAATATGAGCCTGTGGCTTTTTAATAATTATCTCCTTTTGTTCAAGTTGTTAGGGGAGAATGAGTAGCCTCAAAACATTGAATTGTTCAAAACCTACATGTGGCTACGTGTTTATCATCTACCTCATGAATTTACAACTGACTTGGTGGCTAAAGTGATAGGTAACTATATGGGAGTGTTTATTAGAGCAGATCCTGTTAATTTCAATGGTATTTAGAGAGGCTATATGCGAGTCTGCATCTTGTTTGATATTTGATCTCCTATCAAACGCAAAATGAAGATTAAGAAGGCAGGTGGGGAATGGCTTTGGATATCATTCAAATACGAGAGACTTCCAAGTTTCTGTTTCATAAGTGGGATTATTGGACATTCAGAGAAATTTTATGCACTGTTTGAAAGTGATGCAGACATCCTTGTACAGAGGCTGTATGGACCTGATTTGTGAGTTTCCACCTATCGAAATACAACACCGGTCGGAGAGGTTGCAGGAGGACCTTCCATCTGGAATCGATGGAAAGAGTGGGAACACTGATCCATCCAAGAATGTTGGATGTGATTTGGGAAGCAGGAATCTAGTAACTACCCATATAGTGTTGAGCGGATTCATGGGATCCAGGGAATAGAAGGTGGGGGATGTGGAGTAGTCCATGTTGACCAGGAATAATTGCACATTAAGCCCTCTAACATCAATGGACCTCAGACATATGGGTCGAGCCTTATGAGTTCGAAGTCCAAACATCGTAAGCTTCAAACAGAGCCTTTTTTGGAGTCAGGTAACATGATTGTCTCTTAGCCTTTTTGGCAATCTAAGGAAGTTAGTGAACCAGTGGGTCTTGGGGTCTAGGCCCACCGAGCTTATGAGTATTTTAAGTTGGAACTGTCGTGGGCTGGGCAATCCACAAACAGTTCGTGTACTCAAGGACCTAGTATGTGCATATAAGCCTGTCCTTATCTTCCTTATTGGGACAAAAACTAGTAGGAGTAGGGTTGAAATAATTCGTAATGCAATTGGCTTTATTGGTTGTTTTGTTGTTGATAGTCAAGGCCTTAATGGCGGACTAGCCATTCTATGGAGGGTGAGTAACATGGCCCAATTAACTAGCTTCTCTCAGTTTCACATAGATGTTGCTCTTTCGATAGTATCTACAAGCCCATGGAGATTTATTGGCTTTTATGGCCACCCAGATAGAAGTCAAAGGAGGGAGTCCTAGAAACTCCTTAAGATGTTAAAATGCAAGTGTGTATTGCCATGGTGCGCTATGGCAGATTTTAATGATTTATTTTGCTCCTCTAAAAAGCATGGAAGGGTTCCACACCCTCAGTGGCTGTTTGATGGATCAAAAAATCCAGTTCATGTTGCTCGACTATATGATTTGGGTATGGAGGGCTATGCTTTCATTTAGGGATGAGGCAGAGGGATTGAAGCTTGGGTAGAGTAGTAGCTCGATAGACCTCTTGTGTCGGTAGAATGGCTTTAGATGTTTTAGAATGGAAAAGTTCAAAATTTATTAGTGATAGGTTCATTCCATTCCCCCCTTCTTTTGAGAATCAACAATGATATCTCTTTTCATGGTGTTAAACATTTTCACTTTGAGAATCTATGGCTGAGCGATCCTGATTATAGACAAATAGTTCAATGTCAGTGGGATTCTACCTATCACTTATTGGTGATTGAGCGGTTAACAACATGTGAGATAGCTCTAACAAATTGGGGGGTGGCTTTTTGAAGGCCTGGTATAAGAAGATTAGAAAACTGAGAATCCGAATGTCTATTCTTCGATTAAAAAAGGATCCCCTTTCTGTTGAAAGCTTTGTTGTTGTTCAGAAAGAGTTTGATTTTTGCTTAGAGGAGATGGAAACTTTCTGTTGGCAGAGAGCTAAACAAACTAGTTAAAAGGGGGTGATCAAAATTCAAAATACTTCCATCTTCAAGCCACCACCAGGAAAAAGAAGAATGGTTTCCATAGACTGCAAACTGAGAGTGGAGTGTGAGTTCAGAGGGGCCACGGTCTGGAGGAACATGTTGTGCAATATTTTTCCCACCTATTTCAGTCTTTTGGATGAGGGAGTGCAGAGGTCTTTGAGTGTATTGTTCCTCTGGTTACGGAGAAACAAAATTCTTTCTTAATGTAACCTTTCACTCAAGAGGAGGTAAAAGAAGCTATTTTTTCCATGCACTCGGACAAGTCACCTAGTCCAAATGGCATGAACCCCGCTTTTATCAATCATACTAGTGTATTATTAGAGAGGACACCTCAAAAGCAATATTGGGATTTCTACATTTGAGTTCTTTCCTGATTAATTTAAATCATGCTCTGATAGCTCTTATTCCTAAGAAGAAGGATCATCAGATGATGTCAAATCTCCATCCTATATCCCTTTGCAATGTTTTATATAAGATCATTTCAAAGGTCCTTGCAAACCGTCTTAAAATTGTGTTACTGGATGTTATATCTCCATCTTAGAGTGCATTTGTACCTGCTCGGATGATTGCAGGCAATATAATGGTTGCTTATGAAATTGTCCATTTATTGAGGAGGAAAAGACAAGGAAAGAATGGATTAGCAACTCTTAAGATCTATATGAGCAAGGCTTATGATCATATTGGGTAGAATTTCCTTAGAGGAATGTTGTCTAAACTGGCCTTTGGTAAAAAATGGGTATCTCTAATGACGTTTTCTATGGAGATAGTTCAGTACAAAGTTCTTTATAAAGAAAATGAGTTGGGGCATATTTTCCCACAATGGAGGCTTAGATAAGGGTGCCCACTTTCATCGTATCTTTTCATCATCTATGCTGAAGGACTATCACTTTTCCTCCGAAATAAGGAACGCAGGGGTCTCATCCAAGGAGTTAGTGTGGCTAGTGTAACACTCGCCGCCCAATCCCGGAGAACCCGATGGCGGATGCCACATTCGGTGCCGGAGCACCGTCTTATGTCACTTACCAACTCTAGATCACATATTAGAAGTTGTTAAATTTTCATAAGGAGGCAAGTAATTATAAATTTAATAATGATATTTAAGAAAATTCCTATAAAAATTTTGCAAGAGTTTCCCCTAATAATTAACTTGTCACACAAAGAAAATATACACACTTCCAATATAATTTCTCCAAACCCCAAAACTCCAATTCAACACAACATGTCACAAGCACTTCTAAATATCCATCCATTTTACTTAGGTTCCCTCATCAATAATATAAACTCATTCATTTCAAGAATATTTATTAATAATCATACACCCAAATATAACAAAATGGTATTACTTAATTAATCACAACTCTTAATAAATTACAAACTTATTATGTACAACCTCCATCATTTACAATATTTATATACATGCCAAAATTATCATTCACAAAATATCATACCCAAAAGGGTATATCTACTATGATGCTACTCTTTTAGTCTTGAATAGTGTCCTCTGCTCCTAACCTACGCATGATAAAAATCAACGCACTGAGTGGAAGACTCAGTAGTACTAAATAACCAACAATTTAAAATAATAAAAATAGCCAAAAAGCAAGTCTCGAAAATACTGTAAAATACTCAAATTATATAAATTAAATATTGAAATCACATAAATTAAATTTGAACACTTTGAAAACTATAAGAAGATTATAAATACAAATAGGTCCTCATTTTTTATAGCAAAATAAAATTTAATTCTTAGTTAAGGCTCATACTAATATAGAATAAATGTAAGCAGATTCGATCGTGGCCTATGAAAGTGCCACTCCCATCACATAATCGTAGTCTGTGGAAGCACCACCTCCATCACATAATAAGCGCTTCTGGTTATTTATGAGGGCTGATAACCCTAGCATATATTCATAGCTCCACATAATGAAACGGGCTGATAACCCGAGCATGCTCACATATCGAAATATATCTCATCATACCACATGTCAATCATGTTTAGTAGAGCCCAAATCAAAACCATTCTTCCATAATTAACCTTATTTCTTATTCAAATCCCTTAGCAAAATATTTTACAATTTAATACTTAGTATTTCAAAATTCTTTTACTTACAACTTGTAAAATCCAACAAAATCAATTCATATTTCAAATAAAATCTTACTTCCATAATACCTCCATATACATACTTAAATTATTTTAAAATCAACATTTAAAAGACCAAAATCATGCCTTACCTGCTAAAGAAGGTTCGGCTTCTTTATGGAAATAAAGGAGGAAAAGCTTTCTCTATCAAATGTCTTAATCACTAACTCAAAATCATTGCCCAAAATCATTAAATCTATTACTTTAAACACTTAACCATAAAGCTCATTTTACCATTTCAAAACATTCTTTAAGTCATGAAAAATGCTAAGACATTAGAATTCAAATTAAACCTTTAAACCATCACCAAATTACTTATAAACAAATTCATTTAAGTTAAAATCAAGCTTAAAAATCAAGAAACGCATAGGTTCTTCACCTTACTAAGGTTCAACCTCTTCTTCCAAAACAATGGAGAAATTATTTCTTTTCAAAATAACCACACTCATTTAAAGAAAATCCATCTCAAAACACATTTACAATCAAAGGAGAACAAAAGCAAGAACAAAAATCAAAATCCTTCTTCTAAGGAGGGTTCGGCCAAGGAAGGTGAAAGGGAAAGGAGTGCTCTCCTTCTCTTCCAAGCATTCCATTATGCTTATTAAGCATGTAAAATCACATTAAAACAATCACAATACATTTTCCAACTCAATTCACACATTTTCTCAAAAATCATTTAAAACCTAAAAATTACAACTTAAAGAATTTGAAAGATAATTAAAAGTATTATTGCACTATCCTTAAAAAGAAGCTTTAAAAAGCTTACAACCTCTACTCTTTGGTCTTCTCCTTGCTTTTAGTTGAAGGTTCTTTCACTTCTTCAAAGTAAAAAAAATATCCATTAAAATAAAAAATTAACAAAGAAAGTGAATGGAGCATGATTTAATGCATTAATCTTATGCCTAAACCTTGAATTCTACTGATTGAATCATAAAACTCAAAAACTACAACTTACCTTCTTCAATAGCAACCCCAAATTCTAAGCTTAGGAACTCTAAATTTCAACTTCTACTACTTAATTCTTAAGAATTAATTACTATTCTATGATTTAATTGGTGGTTTAGTGGCAGTTTAGAGGTGAGGAAATGGAAGAAAATGGAGGAAGAGGAAGAAGAAGAAGAAGAGAAGAAAGAGAAAATGTTGCTTAATGAGTGGTAACTTGAAGTGGCAAAGTCAAACTTTGCTTCCTAATTTTATGCCAAATGAATGACTAAGATCAAGTCTTAAGTAATCTCATCCAACGGTTCTAAATATTTCTCAAATAACTCTCTTTCAAATATTATTTAACTTCACAAATTAATTAAATTAACTCCACACAATTATTCCTCAATTATTTCTTAATATACTACACCAAAAATCACTATTCATTAAATGTCTTAATTCACAAAAAATATTCATAAAATATTTTATACCCATCTAAATCATACAAACATGCTCCAAAAATATCAAATAAAATATTAGACACACGTACTAATTTTTTCAAAATGAAATAATATTAAATTTCGGACCAACAGTATTATTTATGGACCGATAAATCACTATCAAGACACTGAAAATTAGTTTGTTAAAGCCAGACACACCCCCCGTGTCTCATCTTTTCTTCACCGATGATAATCTCCTATTCTTTAAACGCAGTAAGATCAGAATGTGAGCAGATCAAGTAGTGTCTTTCTTTGTACGAAAAAGCTTCTAGACTTTCTTTGTACGAAAAAGCTTTCGGCCAGTCAATCAATTTGCAGAAGTCATTATTGGCTTTCAGTGCAAACACACCACAGTGATTGAGAGCCAGGTTCTCTGAACTCCTTCGGTGACTGAAACTTCACAGTTGGGGTATTATCTAGGGATTCCTGGGCGAAATAAGCAAGAGGTCTTCACTTTTCTTAAGGATCAGGTCTAGCGTCACTTGCAAAACTGGAAAAAACTTCTCTTATCTAGAGCAAGAATGGAGGTTCTTCTGAAATCTATGGTGCAATCTATTCCCACATATATTATGAGCGTCTTCCAACTACCTAAGACCTTGTGTAACCAGTTGCAGAAACTCATGAACGGGTTTTGGTGGGATCACAAATCAGGTTCTAATGGTAGCCTTTTCTGGAAGAAATAGGAGAAGATATGTTGTTCCAAGGTTTATGAAGGGATGAATTTTCGAAGACTATATGAATTTAATCTTGCCGTAACGGCAAGCAGATATAGAAACTTCTTACTAATCTTAACTCACTAGCTACTCTTACCTACAAGGCTAGGTATTATCCTTATTGTCACTTATTTGCAGCAGGTGCAGGTAGAAATCCTAGCTATATTTGGAGTAGCTTAAGAGCTGCAATTCCATTGGTTCAGTCAGTTCCATTTGGTGGGTGGGTGATGAGAAAACAATCTCCATATGGGAAGACCCTTAGTTGCCAGATGTAGAGAATCCGAGAGTCTCTTCTGTCTCTCCTTCCCAGGGTAACTTTCACTATGTTCATTCATTATTTTTTGTTGATGGTAGTTCATGGAATACACCATTACTGCACGAATTGTTTAATACAAGAGATAGAGAGCTGATTTTAAAAGTTCCTCTGAGTTTGCAACGCTCTGATGATGCTTGGATCTGGAAAGAGGAGAAATCTGGTTCTTACTCTGTTCGTAGTGCATATAGAAGACTCATCTCTAGATTTGAATTACCTACCCCAGCTTCCATGAAGCCTTTCTGGGTTAAACTATGGGCCCTAAAAATACCTCCAAAGGTCAAAAATCTAATTTGGAGAATCTACTGTAATTGTGTACCAGTAAGAGCTCTCTTAATTCGTCGTGGCCTTGACATTGATCGTGGTTGTGCTGTTTATAACCAAGCCCAAGAAACGTCTCTACACCTATTCCTTGATCGCACCTATGCGAGGGATTGTTGGAGGAAGGAATTAGTTGTTGCTCTTGATTTGTTTGATTAGCAGCAACCGGTGGATATGGAAAGCTGGCTCTCAAATGCTTTCTCTGTGCATGATTCTGGCGGTTTGCAAACCATATGTAGGGTGTTGTGGGTTATATGGCAGAACAGAAATAGTGTTGTTTGGCAGGGAGCAGATCAGACTGCTCAATTTTTACTTGGTACAGTTTCTAATTGGTTCATGTCTTTGCATCAAGCTCAAACCAGGTTACAAACCACAGTTTCTATTGCTCGAGGGACAGCCTTATGGATTCGCCCGCCACCTGGTTTTCTTAAGTGTAACTCAAATATAGCTCTTCAGGTTTGTTCTCCTGTGATAGGTGCAGGATGGGTCTTACGTGATCACCTAGGTATAGTAATTAATGCATGTCAGTCAGCGCTCCCTGGTGGTCACTTACCCACGGGTAACAGAGGCCTTTTCCTTTAGAGAGGCGTTAAGCTGGATTAAAGGCCAGGACCTTCATC
The DNA here is from genome assembly GCA_947857235.1 of Jatropha podagrica. Classification (NCBI taxonomy): domain Eukaryota; kingdom Viridiplantae; phylum Streptophyta; class Magnoliopsida; order Malpighiales; family Euphorbiaceae; genus Jatropha; species Jatropha podagrica. The sequence continues at coordinate 8,895 of CANUEP010245274.1, forward strand.
ATGTTATCTTTGAGACAAATTCTCATGTTCATTTCCAGGCTATGAACAAAAGACAAGGGGACTCTTCTTACTTCAGTCAAGTAGTTTCTGATTGCAAGGTGTTGTTAAATCAACTAGATGCCTGTTCTATCTATTTTGCGTTGCACATTTGCTTGCAACAAATGCTATTCTATGACTGACCATAGGGAGTGAAGCCCGGTCCCTCCCAATTTCATTTCAAATGCTTTATTTCTTGATTTAATGGTATTTCTAGTATTACCTTGGTTAACCCAAGAATCGAAAATAATATAAAACGCACGGTTTTAATATGCCTAAATTTTCATTCAATAAAGAAAACTCAAATGAAAGATAAACAAGAAAAAGGAAAAAGCTCATGTTCGTAGATTCCGTAGCCTGTAATGAATTGTGCCCTCTTTCCAGGAAAGAAAATTAACAGAAAATGAAATGCATTATCAATCCTCTAATCAGCTATACAGTACACAGAAATGGCCAATGTTAAAAAGTACGTTATGGGTTTGATTATTATTATTATTATTATTATTATTATTTCCTGGCCTTGCAAATAGTCTCAGCCACAGGTCCATCGCCGCCAAAGGAGCTGGCAAGAAACTGGCGGTATTTCCGACATCTAGCCACCACCAAGATCTGACGGCAAGAAGGAAAGGAGCATGGGACCCACGCCATGTGTCGATGATCCAACATGGAAATCATTGACACTCTGACCTTAACTCCCTCAGCAAACTCGCCGAAGCAAATTGTGCACCCGGTAGACACGCAAACTTACACAAACCACGCCCTCCTGCAGCGCGGTCGTACGTGAACTTAGGGAGAGACCGGCATTTTGCTCATGAATCAAATTATAATTTAGTTTGGGTTTCAAATCATTAAAACTGTGCATTTTTGCACTGTTTTGGAGTCCTTGGATTAAATTAAGCATGGTGGTTTCTTGAGTCCTATATATATATATATATATATATATATATATATATATTTTGCTGTAAACCCTAATTCTAATTTGATTTTGAGGTGATAGTATATCTAAATTTTAACACGGAGTGCCCAGAGAAAAAAAAAATTCATTTTGAAATTTTTTAAAATGACATGCAACAGGTCGAAAAATTTAAAATATTTTTATATGTTTAGCCAAATTAAAATGCCAAAGGTTAATTTAATTTTACTAAAAATAATACAAATTGATATTCTTAATTTTAATTACAAATGATACTTATATATAATTTAATACTTTTATTATCTAATTTAATATGTTTGTGAATACCCTGAGATATTTATACATAAAAAATAAGTTAAAAAAATGAGACTAATACATTTGCAGCAACTCGCAAATAATCTGCTTGTTAGAAATTCTAAATTTGGATCCAAAAGCAACTTTTAACCCTTGTTTGGAAATTCATAATTTTGCATTGGAATGAAAATATATATATATTTCAATTCTAAAAAATTATTTCTATGGAATTGAATATAACCACATCAATTTTTATAATAATATGCGAAATTTCCAAATGAATTCTAGGAAAATAAACAAATCAACTCCTAATAACAAGGTCAAAAGCTAGAGTGTAAAAATAAAGCACCACTTTTGATTTGACCTCACTAAATACCTTATAACATCTGGCAGCACCCATTAACTATCACCGGCTTTGACAACCCAAAACAAATGGGCAGTTTGAAAGTAGAGTGAAATTGAATCACAAGTATACCAAATGTAGACTTCTCTCAAACCATCAAGAGGACATGTCAAAACAGAGGCTTGATGGCAGAAGTGAAGCCAAGATATATAATTAAGGGGGACAAACTCTTAAGTAATAAATCAAGAGGGCAAATGGTTAAAACAATAAAGGGAAAGGCCATAGTTCCTCGGTTTGAACCCTAGAATCTGAACCAAGAACAATAATGTCTTATATACATTTTGCTGACCATAAAAATACAAAATGTATTTCCCCAGACAGAGTATGAAATATTGTACCGTGCATTATTTTCGTAGCTCCTGAACTAGGATAGACTTGCTATTGGCCCCAAATGAAAATAGTTAAAAGTCATTCAGCATCAAGGGCAGCAATCTCATATTTGACTTCTTCGATATGTTCATTTATGGCAATAACAACATCTTGCACACCTCTAATTGCTTCCTTGAGAGCATTATCATACTCAGCATTTGCTTCTGCCTCTTCAGTTCCAGCAGCTTCAGTTATTTCATGAACATGAACACACCCATGCTCCAAGGGTTTTTTAAATCTACAATTTTCATGGCTCACTAGACGTTCTGATGGGCGACCAGCCTTTTTCAAGACCTGAATTGTTGCCGTCTTTTGGAAGGACAAAGAAAATGTAATTGAATTTGTCAAGAAAAAGAAAATGTTAAAGAAGAAATCAAGGAATTCCATAAAGTAAAAGGATTTCTTTACAAGCAAGATGATGGACGAAAGAAAATTAATTAATCGCTTTAAAAAAAGTGTATGGTATCACTTCACTTACAAATCTACCCAATAATATTTCTCAAAAAAAAAGAAAAAAATCAACCCGATAATGCTTCACCCCTAAACTGGTTGAGGTTGATCATAAGAACTCTCTTTCTCTCTCTTGTACAAAAAAGAGAAGCAAATAAAACAGAAGTAAATAGCAAACACTTATTATCTTTGTTGGACCAAGAAATGACTGAGCCTTTGCCATCTTGCTATGACTAACTGAAATTTTTTCCTCCAGGCTTTTCTTAATAGACGAATCAGTTGTTTATAGGACCAATGACTGAAGAGTCAACTAAAATAAGCTAATGTACTACCTACCAATGAAGAAAGTGTCTCCCTAGTGAAAAATTCACGGAAACATATTGATGATCACTCCTAGTAGATTTCCTATTGGAGACTTGCATTCATAACTTGCTTTTTTCGTGGATCTATTTTTGTTTCACCCATTGCCTTAGAAAAATCTTACCTCCATTATATCAGAAATTGGAACATTCAAAAAACTGTCAGGATTGAGATGTCTCTTGTATCCCAAAATGAACTAATATCATGTTTGGTAAGCTGTAATATAACGTAATATAATGTAATCAAAAGTATTTCTAGTATAGATGTACACTAGAGATGCCTTTGATTACATCACTTAAGTCCATTACAGTTTACCAAATAGTCCAAGAATATTATTTGTGCACAACGCAACTTACCAAATCAAGTCCCTAGGTCATCCCAGCCCTTGCTTGTATACTGCCTATGCTGCATGAGTTATGTGGCAAGATGCCATATTCTGATTTTTCTAGAGCCCTTGCCCTTTCCTTATCCATGGTTGTCTTGGAGTTAGTTGACCACATTTCAAATGACCAAATGATTACGTGATTCATAGAGCAAATTCCCCACGTTCATAGGTAGAATACCTCTTAATTCCTCAATAGCATTAGCAAGATCCTAAGCTTTCGGATGCAGGGCCTAAAGTCTAGAACTGCTCACATTACTGTAGTATGTTACTGCTCACACTACAAACTAAGCTTTTGAAGATGACAAAAGAAAAGAAACCTAAAATTGAGAATTCAATTTTGGCGATCACAAACTCTTAGTTTATGCCTATATGGGCAATAATCAAAGGGTGCAACCCTTCATTACAACTTACAACCATTGTGTCAAGTCTATTTACCCATGGCAGAAATTTAGTGTGTGAAATTGAAGAGCACTTGCAATCATCCGCGTATAAAGAAAGCATTTGGGCTGTGAATTTGAGCTTTTTTATGTTTAGCAAATAGATCCCCAATTCCCAAATTAATTAATAGTGTTGAAGTGAATAACCATCCAGGAGAAAGAACAAGTAATTCTAACCAACAACAATCTTTGATTTTGTTTCCAGGAGTGCTAGTAATAGAATGACAACATATACACCTAGGACAATTGGATGAAATAAAATATTAAACATGTTCTATAAAATATTAAACATGTTTTACGTTTATTTTTAAATTCTATTTTTTAGTCATTTTAACGCTCTACAAAAGATGTTGAGCCACAGAAACAATTTCTTTGCAAAAATAAAATATTAGTTGCGCGTAAACTGCCCATGCTGCATAAGTTGTGTGGCAAGATGTTGTTTTCTGATTTTGCTAGAGCCCTTGCCCTTTCCTTATCATTATGGTTGTCTTGGAGTTAGTTGACTGCATTTCAAATGACCAAATGATTACATGATTCATAGAGCAAACTCCCCCATTCATAGGTAGAATACCTCTTAATTCCTTAATAGCACTAGCAAGATTTTAAGCTTTCTGATGCAGGGCCTAAAGTCTGGAACTGCTCACATTACTGTAGTATGTTACAAACTAACCTTTTGACAATGACAAGAAAAAAAAAAAAAAAACTATAATTGAGAATTCGAATTTGGCAATCACAAACTCTTAGTTTTTGGCTATATGTAGGGTTGTTCATTAAACCGCCTAAACCGTCCAAACCAATTCAAACCAACCCAAACAAAACTGCAGTTTTAAAATATTCTTGATTTGGTTTGATTTTGTCAAATTCAAAAACTGAGCTTTTGGTTCAGTTTACGGTTTTTGCCCCAAAACCGTCCAAACCGAACCAAACCGCTTTATATATATATTGAACTTTTAAATTCAATTCAATTTTTTTGAATGAAAATTTGTATTGATTAATTTATATTGGATAGCAAATTATGAGGTTATTTTATATTGGATAACAAATTGAATAATACTTTCTTATTGGTTAGATAAATTATATAATTATTTTATAAAATATTCAAAATATCAAAGATTCATGTAAAATTAGATTAATATATATGTACAAACTATATGTGAGTAAAACTATAATTTTTTTAATTTTTAGTAATAGATGTAATTAAATCAAAATTTAAATTCTATATTTGTAAGTTTCTTAATTATTATCTCACTGAATATAATATTTTTCATATTATACCAAAAAAGTACACATTCAAAAATTAATTTAAAAATTTTAATAGCTATTCAAAATCATATGTATTTTATGGCATAATTTTTATGAAGTTATTTTTCATATTTTGTATAATGTTAATTTTTTCTCTTGTTAACGAAATAAATGAGGAAGTTTAATTCCTTTTTTTCAAATCGCCTAAACTGTTAGACTGAACCAAACCAAACTGAACTGCCACTAAAAGTTTAAATTGGTTTGAAATTTTTTATGCCTTGGTTTGATTTTAATTTTTTTCAAAACGCCACTTCAGGTTTAGTTCGATTATTATGTTCAAACCGAACAAAACCGACCCACGAACAACCCTGCCTATATGGGCAATTATCATAGGGTGCAACCCTTCATTACAACTTACAACCATTGTGTTAAGTCTATTTACCTATGGCAGAAATTTAGTGTGTGAAATTGAAGAGAACTTACAATCATCCGAGTATAAGAAAGCATTAGGGTTGTGAATTTGAGCTTTTTATGCTTAGCAAATAGATTCCCGATACCCAAATTAATTAATAGTGTTGTAGTGATTAATCATCCAAGAGAAAGAACAAGTAATTCAAACCAACAACAATCTTTGATTTTGTTTCAAAGAGTGCTAGTAACAGGATGACACCATAAACACCTAGGACAATTGGATAAACTAAAATATTAAACATGATCTATGTTTATTTTTTAACTATATTTTTTAGTCATTTCAACTCTCTACAAAAGATGTTGAGCCACAGAAACTATTTCTTTGCAAAAACAGGGAAGGGCTTTGGGCTGCATACGACAACCCTCCTCAGAAACCACAAAAGTGGGATGCTTCGTTCACGCATTTAATCATTGACTGAATGCATAATTTTCTCCTTCAACTTTCACACTTTAACCATTTGTCATTTTAAACTTAACAAAAGACCCATTGTGCCCTTTAAGTTGCCAATTTTGTAATAATTAAATGCCTGAAAAGTCAAAAACAAATCCAGTTTGAGCATGAAATACATGCACCAACTAAAAAACAATTTAATGTCTTTTATACACATTACAAAATTCCCTTCTTAAACACAAAAACTACTTAAACCATTATTAACCCTTTTTTTTTCTGAAGAACCATTATGAACACTAAAATCTTAGTGAATGAATATATTGAAAATTTCATGTGAAATTAAAATTAGAAGAAAAAAATTTACCAGAAGAAATTACAAAAAAAAAAAAAAAAAAAAAAAAAAAAAAAAAAGAAGAAGAAAGAGCAACCTGGAAAATAAAGAACAAATAGAAAAATTGCAGAAAATTCAAGCAAAATGCAAAAAAATGAAGAAAAAAGCAAAAAGCAACCTGCAAAAATAATGACCAAATAGAAAAATGTAAAAAAAAAGCAGAAAAATGAAAAAGCAACCTACAAAACACAAAATGCACGAAGAGGAAAGAGAGAATCAAATACAAAATGTTAAACAATAAAAAAAATGGAAAAATGGAAAAGTTTAAAAAAGCTAAAAAAAATGAAATGTGGAACAATAAAAAAATTATATGTAAAATTGGAAAAAGTATGAAAAACGCTATAAAAAATGAAATGCAAAACTATAGAAAAAAGTAGAAAATGCAGAACATTAATTCAAGGCTCAATTTAAGATTTGATTCATCAAATATTTAAAAAAACAGAAAAGTTAAAACTCTTATAAATCCAAATGAAAGTCAACAGATAGTAATACAAAACCAAAAAAATTCAAAAAAAAAAAAAGAAAGAAAAATAAATGCCTTGTTCATCCACAAATTAGAGAAAAATCATAGTTGAAATTACAAGAGAGGGTTGTCAAGGATTGAAGAGAGAGATACAATGAGAGGATTTCAATGAAAGAATAGAAAGGACGGTGATAGGTTATTTGGAGAAGAAAAGAAGGTTAAAAAGACCATAAAGGACATGCAATAGTTGATTTTTTACTAGGTTATTGGCACAATTTTTTCTCTCTCTATGCGCCCAAGAGAAATTGACTTCAAACTCTGATTTTAAGTGCTTAATTATTACAAAATTGGCAACTTTAAGGGCACAATAGGTCCTTTTCTAAGTTTAGGATGATCAATGGTTAAAGCGTGAAAGTTGAGGGCAGAAATTATGCATTTGGCTTTTAATCATTTCAAAATTTTTCTCCAATTTATGATTTTATAGATAAAATAATATAAAATCTTCATATAGTATATTTTATGTGAGAATCAGTAATATGAAACAGAAGAACATAGAACAAATGTAAAGATTATACAAATGAACTACAACTTTGCCAGTTCTGAATCCGTAGTTGTTACCCACCAAATCAACATAAATTGATTCAAGATATATGAAGCAGTGTGATCATTAAATCAATAGGCAACATCTGAAATGTTTTTCATGTTCATTCACTAACATGATATAAGTAAATAATCTTGTAAGATTGTAATCAAAATTTTGAAGCGCTTAACCAGTGGAACCATGTCAAAATTTTAAACTCAATGAAATGTTATATGTCATCTCATCTAACAAGACTTTTCAGTGCCGTATATTTGTTTGATATCATAGTTTAACTCAAAGTTACAAGATTTGTTTTTTAAATGCCAAACCAAATATAACAAGTAGGATTACTAATGGAGTTTTGTAATAATGCTTAACGAAGTTGTGTGTGTGTGTGTGTGTGTGTGTGTGTGTGTGTATTGAAACATTAAATCAAAGTCACATATTTTTTTCGTGTTCAAATGTTCCCTTCATCTATAGATTTATACAAATTATATTATATGTTACAACTTCAACCATTTAATTTTAGCCTCTCATTCCTGTTTCTCAGACTTCACTCCCATAAAATCCAATCACATTTTTCAGCTCTTGCGAACACTAATCTCTCAAATGACTGTCCTCAACTCATTCTCAATAGGTGTTAGATCATCCTGTATTGCTCCAATTATTTCTGTATCTTTCTTAAATGATCCCTATAATATTGATCCTCATAAAACCAGAAAGACAAAAATGAACTCTAGACTCAAACTAATCCTCCACAAAAGGACATAAAGGGTACAAGGAAATAATTGTGTCAATGACCTAATGGATATCACTTCGATCTAATTAAATGACTTTGTAGACGGGGATGGACTTAGGGTGGAGGCAGTGGGGGCAGGTCTTTTACACTTTAGCTCAAAAGTTTTTACATTTTAGTCTAAGTACTTGCGTTAATTTGAATTTATTCCACTTAATTTTACCTTTTGCCCCTACTGAATTATTACTTTTATATATTGCCCCACTAACTAGATTTTTTTTAGATTCGTCCCTGTGTAGATCATAGTCATAACTGTTGCAAGCACCCTGAGGTGAGCCAAGCATCCTGGAGACTTAAAAGTTTTTAGCATCTTCTTTTGCTCGCAAAGGCTTATTTTTTCGGTCCAATAAACTTGCATTGGCAAACATTTCACAGCATCCATCATTTTCTATCCTGCGATAATAGAAGTTCCTCATTTTCATTCCACCAAATTAGAAACTTTATAGGATCTTAAAATTACTTAATATAGACCTATTTCATAGCATAATCCTAAACTTGCAATCGCAATTCCCTGCAATTTACAGTCAAAAACTGAATTCAGCCACCCAGAAAATTTGCATTTGCCATTAACCATTCTGTTAGTGGTGTTAGTCTTTATGCATTATGGACGTTAAAACTTTATCCTTATTCCTGAAAATGACATATATCCTTTTAACTATTGTAGATGATCACAAAAGAAAAGGATATGCAACAACTTATAGCTCAACATAGTTAGTTTGCTTATTGCTTTTTCACTTTCTATATTCTCTATTTTGCTTCACAAAAATTAATTGGGAGAAAGCAAATGATATTAGCCGATTTATAATACGAAAGTATACCTATTAATATTAAGAAAGCGAACTTGATAAAAGATGAATGGTTGCAAGAAATGTATCCTAAAAAAATGTCAAGGAGAAATAATTTGGCCTTCACAAAAGGTAACAAAAATTTTTCTTATCAACCAATTAGTACATTTTGCTTTTGAAATAGCAATTAGGAAAAAGATAAGCCCAAGGTAGAGGAGTACCAAACAAAACTATTATAAAGAACCAGTGATTAAAGAGAGTATTATTATAGCAGGCATACAATTCAGAAAAGTCATCTGGGTGGGATAAATGAGTAGAGAAACAAAAGTACCAGATGTAATTTCTGCTTTTCGTGGGTTTGAACAGCTCTAAGTAGCTGGGCCAGATCATGTCGGCTGTAATCTGGGTTTTGAAATAGAGACTCCATTTCAAGGACCTGAAACGAAGAATAATTAGTTAAAAAAAGAAAAACTATCAAATATAGAATTATGAGAAGTGGGAAAAAAACAAGATGAGAGATTACTTGTTTTGAGCAGTCATTGAACTCTACTGTGATCTCACTGCAAAGCTGTTGGTAAGCTAATTCCCCTCCTGAAACCATATATTCATCAAAGCCCCTGCCAAATTTATTTATTTCGATAGGAAAAAAAAATTGATTGATTCAATTTGCATTTACTTTCGAACATAAAACAATTGTTTTGAAAACAATAATTACCTTTTGAGTTTGGCATAAGCTTGGGCTCTACGCTCCTGAATGCCAAGGAATCTGCGAAGGAGAAAGAGGGTTTGGTTTTGGAAGGATTTGGTGTTATTTTGTTGTTGGGTTTCCAATTCCATTGGCTCAGTTACTCTCACCTTTTTCTCGAAATCTTCCATCATCATCTTCTCCAGTTTATCTGCAACGCCGATACTGAGATCTCCTTCATACATTTGCTAAATTATACTTGTGATTTATGATGCACGGACGCGTTAAAAGTTACAGCATACCCGTCTTATAACGCATCGGATATCGACGCTCTTTACGCTTCGGACACTTCAAAAAAAATGTCTTGACTTTTTTTTTTAATTTTATTAGTATCCGACGCGAATATTTTCAAAGGACACTTCTTAAATGCATTAAAAACATTTAATAAAATTTTTAAATAGATTTATTAATAAAAATTTTAAATTGAGGTTATAAATATAAATTAGATAAATTTATATATTTAAAATAAAAAATTACATCATATATGGGAAGAAAAAAATTATAAATCATTATATAAGATTTATAATTTTATTGCCAAATTTAAACACAGGTTCATTAAAAATATTAAAGATCAATTCAAAAACGTGCTTAAGATTTGATTTTTCTTCGTAGTAATTTTCTACTTTTTATAAAAAAAAACCCATAATATTATATTGAACAAACAAAAAAGTAGAACATTACAAATATCAATTTGATTCTTTGAATATATTGAAATTCTGAAAATTATCAATTTATCTCTAGATAAGTCAGAAATGGAGGCGATGATATTTAATGATAATGTTATTATTAAGAATTTAACTAATGATATTGAAGTAGAAAATTAACTATTTTATATTTTAAGTTTATGACTTATTATTGACATTGGAAATTGTCCCCACTATTAATTCAAATTCTTTCACTTACATAATGTATTAAGTTAATCCAAGTACAAGTTCAAAAGTGAATCTATTTTTATTTATAATTTAATGTGCTATTGTAATAAAATATTAAAGTTTGGGGTGAAATCAACAAGAAGGTCAAATCAAGTGAAATTGCAACAAAATATTAAAATTTAGGGTGAAATTGCATAAACATCAAATCAAAATGAAATTGCATGAAAACTTAAAGTTAAAAGTGAAACAATATATTAAGTTTTTTACCATTTTAATCTTTCAAATTTTAAGAGAACTTATGCCCCAATACCTAAGGCCTGTTTCAATAAAGAAAAAAAGATTTTCCATCCACCTTTCTTAGTAATTTCACAATTACAATGTCAATATCTCTTAATACATTTTTAATATTTATTTAAAGATTTTGAAGAAAAGTGTTTTATTTGTTTGTATTGTATTGTGTTTATACAATTTCTACTCTCCTCTGTATATATACAAAAGTTTGTTCCAATATGTGAAGTAATCTAAATATGAATAAACCAAGACTAGGAAAGACAATATTTATTTTAATTACAAAAATCTCAACACTCCCCCTCAAGTTGGTGCATATATATTACACATGCTCAAATCGCAAACTAAAGGATGAAACAACTTGCTATTCAAACCTTTTGTGAAACATCAGCTAATTGCTCTTTAGAGTTTATGTAGGGGACACTTATGAAACCTTCAACTATCTTCTCTTTTATAAAGTGATGGCCAATCTCTATGTGCTTAGTTCGATCATGCTGGACTAGATTGTTCATGATATTGATGGCTGCTTTGCAATTACAAAACAAAGAAATATTTGTTCTTTCAACCAACTTTAACTCTCCCATTAGTCTGTGCAGCCATAGGACTTCACAAATTCCATGTGTCATAACTCTATATTCAGCTTCTACACTAAACCTAGCAATAACGACTTACTTCTTGCTTCTCCATGTGACCAGGTTTCCTCCAATAAAAACACAAATAACCTTAGGTTGATCTCGTATCATCAAGGGAACTAGCCTATCTTTATAGTCTATTATTGTCAAATGGCCATGCTTAGAAAATAAAAGTCCTCTACCTGAAGCTAATTTTAAATATCTTAGAATCCAATGCATAGCTTCTAAGTGAGACTCTCAAGGGTCATGCATGTACTAACTCACTAAACTTACAGCATAGGCAATATCTAGTCTAGCATGGGCAAGATAAATCAACCTCCTGACCAATCTCTGATACTTACCAACATCAACTGAACTTCTCACTTCAGCTTAAAGCTTATGGTTAGCTTTAATAGGTGATTCTTTAAGTTTACATCTCAACATACCAGTTTCTTTAAGGAGATCAAGGATGTACTTTCTTTGAGAAATAAAAATTCCTTTTCTGATCTTGCAACTTCTTTCCCTATAAATTATTTCAACTTTTCCAAGTCCTTAATCTCAAACTCCTTAGCTAACAAACTTCTCAAGTGAGTCATTTCTTCTTCATTATTTCCAGTCATCACTATATCATCAACATAAACAATAAGCAATGTGATCTTACCTTCATGATGTTTAATAAATAATGTATGATCAACATCACTCTGAATGTAATCAAAAGAAAGCATAGCTTTACTAAACCTTTCAAACCATGCTCTTGGTGATTGCTTCAGCCCATATAAAGACTTCTTCAGCTTGCAAACTTTCCCTCTAGTCTTATCATCATTAAACCCAGGAGGAATCTCCACATAGACCTCTTCTCTTAAATCACCATATAGAAAAATTTTTTTAACATCATATTGATGTAACTCCCAATCAAGATTGGCTGCACAAGACAATAAATTTCTGATTGTGTTCATCTTGAATATAGGGGAAAATGTTTCTTAGTAATCAACTCTGTAGTTTTGACTGAACCCTCTAGCTACCAATCTGGCATTGTACCTCTCAATTGAACCATTTGCCCTATGTTTAACTATGAACACCCATTTACATCCAATTGGCTTCTTTCCTGGTGGAGGAATTACAAGATCCCGTGTCTCATTTTTTGCCAAAGCTCTCATCTCCTTAACCATTGCAGCTTTCCATTTTGAGTCCTGTAATGGCTCTTGCCAATCCTGCAGTATAGAAACAGAAGAAACAGACAAAATAAAGGCTCTATAAGAAGCAGACAGAGCATTATAGGAGATAAAATGGGAGATAAGATGTTTAGTGCATGTTCTAAGTCCTTTTCTAAGAGCAATAGGAATATTAAGGTCATTGTCAGAAGGGCTAGAATTAACAGGGATTAAAGAATACTCACCAAGTTCTTATTCTTCTATATTTTCAGGGCCTGAACTTGGAGAGGACGGTTGATCAAGGTCTCATGCATGATGGTTATATCCATATTAGTCGGTCGTGTGTAGATTTTCAAATCAAGTTTATCCAATCTTCCTAAAGTTTTAGGTGGTTGGTCTCCCTTACTATCTATGTCTACTAGAATCTCTATTTGGAAAGGGATGTCATTCATCACCTCTTTCTTCTACTATTTCTCCTCCTCAAGTAGTGATTGAGAAGGAAAATAAGGCTCAAATTCTCTAAAGGTAATATCCATACTCAAAAAGTATTTCCTAGAATGAGGATAATAACACTTGTATCCTTTTTGAGTAGTAGAATAACCAACAAAAACACACTTCAAGGCTCTGGGATCTAAGTTGCTTAGACCATTCTGATGAACAAAACAAACACAACGAAAGACTTTAGGAGGTACGATATAAGATTTTTTTTTTCCTTAAAGAACCTCTAATGGAGTTTTAAAAGTTAAAGTACGAAGAGGCGTACGATTGATGAGGTAAGTAGCAGTCAAACTAGCATCCCCCAATATGGTTTGGGAAGATTTATAGTGAACATAAGTGACTTAGCTACTTCCAATAAATCCCTATTTTTCCTTTCAGCTACTCCATTTTGAGCACTAGTATTGACACAACTAAGTTGATGTAGAATACCATTAGAATCTAAATAGGTACGAAAAATTGCATTCATGTATTTAGTACCATTATCAATTCTTATAATTTAAAATGCACATCAAATTGAGTACAAATTATTTTATGAAAGTTCTAAAAACACAAAAAAAAACTTCATTTTTTTCATTAATAAACCCAAATCAATTTAGTGCATAATCAATAACTAGAAAGAGAGGCAATTTTAGTAGGACCCCATACATTAGAATGAATAGTAGAAAAAAGAATCAAGCTTTTATTATTAGTTAGAGAATAAGAATGCGTAATGTGTTCGGCAAGTTCACAAGAATCTCATACTAATGAATCAAAATCACACTTAGTAAACAAAGTAGGAAATAAACATCCTAAAATGAAAAAAGAGGGATAACCTAATCTCCTATGCTATTGAACAACTTCATGGCAAGGATTTCTAGAAGTTCCTAACAAAACTTGACTGGTACCCAGATTTAAAAATGACAAACATCATCCAACAGATACAATCCATTGCGCAAGCTACTATTTCCAATCATTCTTCCCGTGTTCAGTTCCTGAAATATACAATGAGTTGGGTAAAAGGTTACTTTGCAATTAAGCATTTTTGTGATTAAGCTAATAGAGAAGAAATTAATAGGAAATCTAGTAACATGAAGAATAAAGGAGAGTTTAATATTGAAAGTATAGTCAATAGAACCTGTGTCGAAAATCGGTACTAAGAAGCCATCTGTAATATAATTTTTTTTGTGCCTTGATACTTAGAATATGTGAGGAAATATTTTATAAAGTCCGTTGTATGTTTATTTGCTCCTAAATCTATAATCCAAGAGGTCTTTGCAATTTTCGTAAGAAAGGTAAGAAAAGCATTAACTAAATAAAATTAGAGGTTTTAGTTTGAGTTGAGGAAGAATCAAGATGTGACAAAAATCGTGTTAGGGACTGAGCTTCCCTATTAGAAAAGCTACTAGTAGTAGATGGTTCCTCAGACAAAGCTCCACCATCAGATACATATGTCTGTGATCTAGACAAACTGACTCGCTTCCCTCCGCGCCCTTTAGTTGGCGTCCATTTAATTTCCAACAAAACTCTTCAGTATGCCTGTTCTTACCACAATAGTCACAAAATAATTGATATCCATCTGAAGAACCACTCCTCGCAGCTTGAATCTATTCTCTTACAGAATTAACAATCAATCCTACTTTATCCATTGTAGATTTGTGAACCATAGCACTTCTCCTAGTCTCCTCTTGTTGTACAAATGAGTATGCTTATTGTAAGGATAGAAAAGGGTATTGTCTAAGAACTTGAACTCGAATCTGATCATACTCGTTATTTAGGCTAGCAAAATAATCGTACACATGTTCTACTTCAATCAAATTCTAAACTTGAGTCACATCATCAGTACATTTTGCTTGAAAGTCTTGGTAATAATCCAGTTCCTACCATACCCCATAAAGTTCAGCAAAATACTGAGTGATAGTCAGATCTCCTTGCTTAGTTTTATGAACTTTCTATCGTAATTCATACCTTTGAGCATATTTTGCAGTTTGCAAATAAGTCTATGAAGTGGCATCCCATATTTTCTTAGCTGTATCAAGAAGTAAATATCCTCGTGAAATAGTTGGATACATAGAATTTATTAGCCAAGACATAATAAATGAGTTCTCTGATTTCCACTTATTATGACTCATATATGTCGAGATTGGTTTTAGTGCTCCACTGTCAAGATAACTCTACAAACCTCTAGCCTTAATAAATAACAAACAAGACTGAGACCAAGCCAAATAATTTGTGATATCTAACTTCATCGGGCCAAATCTAGAGTGAAGGATTCTCTTAGTGAAAAAATGCGTCTACCTTTTTCCAATCAACCATACTGTTAGATTGAAAGATTTGATAGTTGATTCAAAGAAAACATTGGAACCAGAAAATTGCAAACACATGTAGCAGTGGTGGGACAAAAAATCATAAAGGAATAAACACAAAATCAAAAAATGGGACTGAGTGACCAATGGGTTAGAGTCGCAACATTAAAATGAGAGAACTGAAATAAGAATCATTGACAGAGGTAACCAAAAAACACTGCACGAGTCGGCACGTGAAGAAAGGCCAAAAACTTCTAGCAGTGCATGTGCACACGCACATGATCAAATGATGATGGGGTTGAATGGGAAAGGCCAATCGACGATTGCTCCTCCTTCTAAAGTGGGCAGTGATGAGTAACGGGGGGCGGGGGGGGGGGGGGGGGGGGGGGGGGGGGGGGGGGGGGGGGGGGGGGGGGGGGGGGGGGGGG
>CANUEP010245367.1:0-80503 GCA_947857235.1 Jatropha podagrica
TTGCCTAATGCTCCCCCCCACCCCCCCCCCCCCCCCCCCCCAACCTCTGTGAGAACTGGGCAAGCGAGTAACATATGTGTACTTGTTTACACATCCACAAAAAATTCTAATAATTGGATCAATGAAGGAATACCTGGCGTGGGCTGCTTCAGTGCACTCTCCTGAATTTGAGCCCATTTTTTCTCTAGAACTTGAATAATTTCTTCCATTGAACCCTGAAGGATCAGGCAAATTTTCATCATCAACAACCACAATAATCCAGTGGAGGAGAAAATATGTAAGATGCAGAGAAGAAGGCAAAATGTACCAGCTCTTTCTTCTTGCTCTCCAACTTCTCCAACAAAGTGGACTTTGTAGCTTCTGTGTCTAATCCAAATTCAGCTTCTGTTTCAGATGCAATTGATTCACCAGAATTTTCAGATGGACTAGTTTCCAGTGCAGTTTTCACATTTTCCAGCTCCTGTCTCAAATTTTTTTCTGTTTCATCCATTTCCTAAGATTAATAATACAAATAAAAATTAAAAAAGTTGGTAAATATAAGGAAATCAAAGTCAACTTGTACATCAAATAAAACGTCATGATTACGAGAACCATCAAATAGAATTCTTTTGTTCCCAACAAAAAAAATGGAACCCTTGGCATGGAAAATTGGAAATATGCTACATTGGATGAGTAAGGTAGTTATTAGAGCAGCTAATAGACATGCCCTGGAAGTTAAGCCCCAACCTGTAACCTTCTCCGAAGTATATCTGCCTCCTGGATTTTCTCCTGTATTTTATTTTCACAATTTGATATAGCCTTTTCATATGCAACATTTTCTTCCTGCAAAGTCACCTCTCTTAATTGGGCCTGATCATAACAATAAATGAAAAATATTAATGGGTGAAAAGGAATGATCACCAATTGAAATATGGATTTGATAAGCCTTCAAAATTCATCAACACAGTAACATGTTCAGTGACATAAACCTATTTTGAGCAACCCAAGTACCCAATGGTGCATAACAATTCAAGGCCACGTTATAGCACTACCATAAAAAGGAAATATTTTAGCTAAATAACTTGCTTCCTCTAAAAATTTGAAGTGCTTGGATATTTGCATGAATATTAGTATTAGCAACATATAAACTGTGTTTGCAGAAATCCAATGAGTGGAATGCATGAACTCAAGCAAATTCCTCTCAGGCATTAACATAACAGTTCATACAGAAAAGACCATTTGTCATACCACTAGAACAAATGTCTACATCATTTCCACATGACATCTTCCACAATTCAAAGAGACCAAGCTATACATTTCCTCAAGATGAAATCCATTAACCACCAATGCCAAATTTCTCAAAAATAATACCAATTAAACTTAGTTCAAAGAGATGCATAAGCAACAAGATTCTACTAAAATTGCATGACTTCCGATTTGCAAAAGTGAAATGCAAAACTTATATCCTTGGGCAATCAGTCAGTTGAACTTTGTGCATCAAAATTACCGTATGTCAAGCACGTTGCAATTTTAACCTAATCAAATTTTACTCGAAATGATTAGGAGTAGGCAACTCCAGCTTAGTCTCTGTTTCTACATAAACTTTCCTGCAACTGAAATAATAGAGTGCCATAAAAAGTTTTCTTTTTCTCCAAATCATACCAAATAATTTACAGGTACTAAAGCTCAGTTTCCCCACTACCACAAAATAGTAAGCATAGCTCTTATATTAGCGGAGTAAATGGATGAACAATCATTTTTCCATGAAGCAACACGGATTAAATATGCATTTTCAATAACTAAATAGTAAATACTTATTAATAAATCTTAAACACGCTAATGAGTATAACACTTGGACAAGAAACAACAAAAATTAAAACACAGATCAGAAAACCCGTTTCATTTTAAGAGCTCTGTACTATATAAATTCAAAAACATCAACTATCTACGTGTAAAACCAAAGGGAACCAATGTGATAAAACGCAAACAACTAAGGAACAAACTTTGCCAATATACACGCCAAATAAAACTCCAATGAGAACCAGATATTAAACAAGCAAATTTATAACAAAAAAAAGGAAGAATTACTTGTTCCCTAGTGGCAGAGTGAGCATTCAACTGCAGAGCAAGAGCAGCATTAGAAGCTAGGGAATGCGCAAGAAGGTGAGGGAGGCGTTGTGAGATATCTGGTGGAGGCAATCTGAGCCGTAGATCTTGGATTGTACGGCTCAAAGAAGCCGCCTTTCGATCTAATTCTCGCACATAGTTTTGTTGCTCCTCGCTAAAAATTATTGGAATGGCATCGTCTGATTCACTAGTTTGGCCACCGCCGTGACCTCCTACTACATCGGCTGCCCATGCCAGTAAACCCGCCATTCTCCCTCGAAATTACCGCAAGACACTGAGAAATCTGCAGACTGCAAATATTGGCTTTGGTTGAACCGATACAAGACCCAAAGCTGAGGAAGAAGAGACTTTTTCCCTGTAGTTAAAGGAAAACTTTCCCTGTTGTAGTGAGAAGGGAAGTTTTCCCTCGTGGCAGTTGCAACAACGGCAAAAGAAGCAAATGACATTTTAGCCATGTTTGTTTTTTTTTTTTTTTTTTTTTTTTTTCTGGGCCTGTTTATGAGGGTCCGTTGGGCTTCGTTTCACACTATCCACGATCAGCAATTATCAAATTTGTATTCGCTAAGAATCGGCAATGCATATCACACACGCACACACTATCTATTATCATTTCCTTCCGAACATATCAAACACGGGATTGACGGCTGATGCAAATATTATCAAGGAACGAGACAAGCTGAGTTCACATTATTGGTTCTAGCAAAAGAAACTTCCTCGTAGCATGACACAAAATTTATCTTAGGAGGGTCTTTATTTCCACTATCCACTTCAAAGTTTCGACCAAAGGCAATGTTGGATGTGTCAATTAATTTAAAAATAAGTAATAAAGTGTTTCAAAAAAATTATTTAGAAATTACTTTACACTAAGCATAAATACATCCATTTGTTATTTTTGACATAGTCGTTCCAAAACCTATTTGTTAATTTTAATAGTGGTACCTAAAATTATTTTAATATTTTCTTTTTCTTCCATTATTACCCAAAACCTTCAACTAGCTTCTTCAATTTTCTTGCTGTCTTTCTTCTCAAAGTATATTCAAAACCCCACATGCTTACCCTTCCCTTCACACTTTTGGATTGAATTTTAGTATCTTGCAATTCACTTACCTTAAAACTCTTAAAACTTCAAAATACCCACAACTTCACTTCCAATCCAATCTTTCCTTCTTCTTCCTCTTCTTCTTCTCAATTTATTCAACCAAACCTCAAGATCCAAACAAACACATTTTCTCCTATACTCTGCTCCAAGTTCCGTCAAAAAAGAAAAAAAAAAAAAATTCAACAAACAAATAGAAACAGAAACTAACAAGTCAAGTCCCTCCATTACCTCCCTTGTTCCTCTCTCTACCAAATCTCAAATCCCAACTAATAATTTATCTCCACTGATCTAATTTGGCAACTTAATTTAATTAATACATCAAATAAAAATGTTAAAAAAACTAAGGAGAAGAGTCAAAACCTTAGTCGCTAAGTCCTTCAAAAAACCTCGCAAACATTCATCTTATAAAGACCCGTCTCCTCCAAGTTCTTCCCCATCGCCACTACAACCTGCATCACCGTCACCATCAACAATGACTCACCAATCTTCCCTTCATCAAAAGCCGCCAACTTTTCCATTTCTTTTCCCCAGAATTCAATCCTCAGTCCTTCCTGATCCTTCTCTCTTCTTTTCACCTTCTCTTCTGTCGTCTCCATTGCCTACAAATTCTTTCTTTCAGAACTTTACCCTTAAAAATGGCGACCAACCTGAATATATTCACCCATATCTAATCAAATCCTCTGATTCTTCCCTTTCTATCTCCTATCCATCTCTTTTTCATAATTCTTCTTTCACGTACCAGATTTTTGTTCCTGATTTCACCATTTCTGCTTCAAACAAACCGTCAACAGGTCAGAAAAATCATATTATATCTTCTTATAGTGATCTTAGTGTCACTTTGGATATACCCTCTTCAAATTTTCGCTTTTTTCTTGTTAGGGGAAGTCCCTTTTTAACTTGTTCGATTACAGGCAATACTGCAATTTCTATATCAACCATCCATGCGATTCTTTCATTGTCCTCAAATAGTTCTCTCACTAAATTTACCGTTAAGCTTAATAATGGTCAAACATGGCTTATTTACTCATCTTCGCAGATTAACTTGAGTCATAGCCTTTCTTTAATTACTTCTGATGGGTTTTCTGGGATTTTAAGGATTGCAATATTGCCTGATTTTGACCCAAAATATGAAGCGATTCTTGATCGGTTTAGTTCTTGCTATCCGGTATCAGGTAATGCAGTTTTTACCAAACCATTTAGTTTAGAGTACAAATGGGAAAAGAAAGGATGGGGCGATTTGCTTATGCTTGCTCATCCTTTACATGTCAAGCTTTTATCTGATGAAAATGTTATTGTTTTAAATGATTTGAAGTATGAAAGTATTGATGGTGATCTTGTTGGTGTTATTGGAGATTCTTGGGTGTTAAAATCTGACCCAATTTCAATAACTTGGCATTCAATTAAGGGTATCAAAGAGGAACTATTTGATGAAATCGTGTCTGCACTTCGTAAGGATGTTGAGGGTTTAGATTCATCAGCTATAACAACAAATTCATCTTATTTTTATGGTAAATTGATTGCTAGAGCAGCGAGGTTGGCTTTGATAGCAGAGGAGGTTAGTTGTCTTGATGTGATTCCACTGATAAGAAAGTACTTGAAAGAAACAATTGAGCCTTGGTTGAATGGTACTTTTAATGGCAATGGTTTTTTATATGATGATAAGTGGGGTGGAATTGTTACAAAACAAGGGTCAAGTGATTCAGGTGCGGATTTTGGATTTGGAGTTTATAATGATCACCATTATCATATAGGATACTTTCTTTATGGAATTGCTGTTCTTGCAAAGATTGATCCTTTGTGGGGTCGGAAGTATAGGCCACAAGCTTATTCACTTATGGCTGATTTTATGAATTTGGGCAGACGGCCAAATTCAAATTATCCACGTCTGAGATGTTTTGATTTGTATAAAATGCATTCTTGGGCTGGAGGGCTAACTGAGTTTGGTGACGGCCGGAATCAGGAGAGTACAAGTGAGGCAGTGAATGCATACTATTCGGCAGCTTTGATGGGTTTGGCCTATGGAGACACTCATCTTGCTGCCATAGGATCAATGCTTGCTGCAATGGAGATTCATGCAGCACAGACTTGGTGGCATGTTAGGGAGGGTGATAATTTGTATGCAGAAGATTTCACTAGAGAGAATAGAATAGTGGGTGTTTTGTGGGCTAACAAGAGAGACAGTGGGCTTTGGTTTGCACCCCCTGATTGGAAAGAGTGTAGGCTTGGAATTCAGCTATTACCATTGTT
Organism: Jatropha podagrica; assembly: GCA_947857235.1. Taxonomy (NCBI): domain Eukaryota; kingdom Viridiplantae; phylum Streptophyta; class Magnoliopsida; order Malpighiales; family Euphorbiaceae; genus Jatropha; species Jatropha podagrica. The sequence goes on from CANUEP010245367.1 coordinate 5,453, forward strand.
GCCTATATCTGAGGTTTTATTCTCTGATGTGGGATTTGTAAGGGAGCTTGTGAATTGGACATTACCGGCTTTGGGACGAGAAGGAGTGGCTGAAGGATGGAAAGGGTTTGTGTATGCATTAGAAGCAATCTACGATAAGCAAAGTGCTTTGGAGAAGATTAGAAACTTGAATGGTCACGATGATGGTAACTCGCTTACTAATCTTTTATGGTGGATTTACAGCAGAGGTAATGAAGAGGAAGAATGGTGTGAAGGAGGAGGGAAGTTCTGTTGGTTTGGTCACTACTGTCATTGAAGGTGTTTCCTCATCACAGTCTAGACAGGTTTGATTCGAGAAACGAAATAAAAATAATATTACTGGTGCAATTTGGTTATTTGTGATTGTTTCTTTGCTATGACTTCGCATGTTCAATTTGTTGCGAATTTCTGTACAAAAATTCAGATAAGAAAGGAAGATTTGACATTTTATGAGCCTCATTGTTTATGTTACAAATCAATTTAATAAAAATATTGTGCTTCTTAAGAGCAGAGACCCCTTATCTTAGATCCTTCTACCAGCCAGCCGAGTCCACTGCGATGTGGCAGAGCCTTCCTCATATGTCCAAAAGGCCTCGCAATGTTCTAAGTGTTAAACTATATATTCAACTTAAGACTTTCACACCTCACACTTGTTAGTTGTTAGTTGCTAATGTTTGTGACTGCTTTTTGATAATTATTGTTCTGCTCATTTTTATTTAGAACATAGAACTTGTTTCTTAGACAAAATGATTCACCCAGGTTAGTTGTAAATAGTAGATACTGTCAGGAAAATACCATTTCAATCTGCATATACAGCACTATGCAATTGCGGAAATGACATAAAAACGACAGGTCGCTTTATCTTGTTAAAAACGTTATTCATAGACAAAAATCGAAACGTCAAGGCGTTCTATTTTCCAACGCTTGATCACCCCCTCTCAAGCAGAGAGCTTGCACCTTTAAGAATTGGTTCCCTTTAGTTCTAGAGTAAAATACAAATTAGTATCAAAATCTTTGCTTTAGAATGCCAAATGACACTTGTTTGCTAATAATCCCTAAAAAAATCATTGAAATTGCATATGCGTTAATCACTTAATTTCCTATTATATCTTTTTATTATGCATATGCTTGTCTAGTGTTGAAATTAACAGAGGTTTGTCTGCTAGACGTGTATTGAGAGCATTTACCTCCTATCAATCCACTGAGGTTTTAAGACAAATGAACGCAATTTGAACACACATTCCCAATATAACAAATTCTTGAAGAACAAAATTATCATATTTCAACTATGAGATATGATGTACATTAATAAATATTTATATTTATAATATTTATAAAAATATAAATAAGGATAAGATAATCACTTTAAAATGACTTATATTTCAATACGAGTGGAATGTCTAGGTGTAATTATACATTGGATAGCATGAAATTGAAAGTCCAGCCAAAGTCAGTCATTGAAATACAATATTGAAAAGAGGAAAAAAAAAAAAAAATTCAGGATCTCATTGTATCTAACCTGACCCACCAATATGTGAAGCTCATTCCATCTGGCAATCAGAAATCATTTTAGATTAGGTAAGAGGTTATGTCATATTTTGTATTATAATAGGGACTTATTACCACATGCAATGCTTGCTAACATAGGAATCTACAAATATAGCAGTTTTCACCGATTTAGTAAATTAAAAGGAATGGTTATTCTTATTTTATGGTCTGTAATATTATTTCGGTCTATTAAATATTCTTCGTTATATTTGAATTTTATTAATGTGAAAGAAAGAAAGAAAGAAAATAGTTTCCTAGGCATGAAAGTTGAAACTACAAGCAAGAAGAAACCAAAAATGTTATTGTGGATCATTAGTTGAACAAACCATTCAACACTTTGTTTTTAGATTTGCTTATTATATAAAAACATTAAACAATACTAAATAGAGAAAAAGTAATAATAAGAATTTTGTTTAATAGGAAGAAGAAGCACATTCAAACAACTTGGCAGTTGAAGACTTTCTGGCAATTATGTATATAATAATAAAAATTAAAAAGAAGAAGAAGAAGAAGAAGAAAATCACATAATTATATTTGGGATCTGACTTTGTTCAATTATAAAATCCAACTGTTGCTTTACTGCCTCTTTGTATGTGAAGAGGCAGACGAGGATCAATTATTCCAATACCATACTCTAATTACATGTGCAATCTCTTCTCATCTTTTTTTTTTTCTTTTCCTTTTTCTCTTTTCTTATCCAACTCCTTTTTTTCCCTTTGAAAAGGAAATTACTCAAATAAGTCGAAGCTACAACAATTTTGTTTAATAGAGGAGACTTCGGGACTTTGGACCTGTTCAATAAAATTTATTTTGATAGCTGCCAGTTTAATATTTTAGTAATATTCAGCTACTTGAGGAGTAGCTTTCATCAAATGTTATGTTACAAAATAATGATTATAGTTTCTACATAATTGCTATATGCTAATTCAATTGATAGCTAATGATTTTTACATTTAAGTTTTAAAACTTAAACTTCTTATTTTAATTATAAAATCATTTCGAATTGTAAAATGTAGAGATTTTTATTTTTTTCATAAGATATATTTATCGGGAATCGAAGTCGTTTAACACTTCAATTAACATTTTGACCGCGAATGTGAATTTGTCTTCAATCAAACTTGTCTTCCCAATGCTCGGGCCAGACTCCGAGCTGCCGGTGGTTGTAGACTGCGAAAAACAATTTTACCAACAATTGGATTTCAATTTTTACTGCGGTCGGTATAGTAGTTATTAGTATAGTTATATTTGGATTAATAAAATTTTAAATTTAACGGCTATAAAAGTTGTTTTTATAGAAGGAGAAAAAGCTTTTTTTTATATAAAAGAATATTTTTTTCAGTAAAAAAATATATAAATAAATAATTTTGACTTACTGAAATGATTAAGAAGACCAATGAAAACTACAAACATAATGAAATTTTAAACAACAAAGAAGTAAGAAGAATGAGCAAAAGCAAAAAGCAAAAAATGACATTCTCAAAAAAAGAAAGAATAAATTTGTTAATTCTTGATAACATAATAACATTCTCATAACTTCATATTCGAATTCCTTCAAATAATATTAGCAGGTGGCAATATTTGATATATGGATGTTTTAATTTTTTTTTTTTTAAATTCAAATATAAATCTTTCAAATTTTCTAAAGTGGAAGTTTAGGAAGAAAATAAATATGCTTTGACACTGAGACGAAACAGTTGGATTGACAAATTCCTTAAATTAATGCAACAATTTTCACCTCAAAATAAAATTAAAAATATATATAAAATCTTAGTAAAATTTACAAAAATTTACTGTAATTCAAAAGAATATTGTTATTTGACAATTTTAGCATGCAATTTGTAAGTCAACTAAAAAATAAAAATAAAGAAGAACAGCTAGATCAACATAGTGGATGGTACTCAGATTCAGAACATGCTGTTAATGAATTTAGCAAAAACAAAGTTCCTGTTTTCTGCTCTCTCTCTCTCTGTCTCTCTATACTGCACATGTGAAGTAAAGTTTACTCTCAAGTTGCCCCCACGTTTCTTTGCACATTTTGTGGGTGCACTTGCTCTTCCCATTTTCTTTGAAATTGGAAAAGAAAAAAGCTTCCTTGGGAAAACCCACTGGCGTTTTCATCACTCCAACCTGTAAAAAAAAAAGCGAGATTTTAATTTCAAAAGAAAAAAAGGACTTCAATTTGGGAGAGAGAGATGTAAGAAATTTTTGAACTTTTAACTTCTGGGTTTTATTTGTTCTCATGTTGGTAATCTGGGTAATGCTGCATTTGTCTCCATTAACAGTTTAGAATTATATATGTGTATAAAGTTTGGATTTTGGTGATAAGAATAGTAACCTGGTTAAGTTGATCTCAAATTTTTCAGCTGTATTTCGTCTGGGTTTTGCTTACTGAGAAACTTCTCTACTAAATTCTGCTTGATTTTTGTGAATTCGGGTTTTTAATTGAGCTTTGGCTAGTGATTGGAGGATCTGGGTTTCTGAAGCAGTAAAGGAGTTGCTGGCGGTTGGGCTTGTTTGGCTTTTTGAATAGGGTTTTACATGTTTTCATTTCTTGAAGAATTTGCAGTGATAAAGTAGAGATATGCTTGAGACACGAGTTCAGTAGATATACTGTAGTAGAATTTGTTTGCGGTGAGCAATTTTATTTTTCGTATGAGTTACTGATTTCTTTTGCTGCACAAAATTATGGCCTCAACCATATTACCTTCACCAGAGTCTTCTCCTTCTGCTGTTCCACCAATAATATCCTCCATTATTTCATCACCATCACCACCATCCCCTTCTTTGCCATCAAATTCTATACCCACTCCTTCATCTCCTTCAACAAATTTGCCTCATCAGACTACTGATCCCCCAGTTCCTTCAACCCCATCTAACACTTCAGCTCCACCCCCTCAATCTCCCCCGCCCGCAACCCCTGCAGCCCCTCCCCCATCCCCACCATTAGCACCACCACCATCTCCAACAACGCCATTAACACCACCACAATCTGCACCACCTCCATCACCCCCAGCATCCTCACCACCAGCCCCTCCAATATCACCACCTCCATCAACATCTATTGACCCTCCCCCAGCTTTAAATACTTCCCCACCCCCTCCAGATGTAACCCCTCCACCACCAGCAACCACCTCCCCCTCTCCCCAATCCTCCCCAGCAACTCCTGTGGTATCTCCACCTCCCCCTCAAGCTGTGGTCCCTTCCCCACCTTCTCCTGTTAATGTCCCTGCACCTCCTTCCATTGATTCACCACCTCCACCAGCATTAAAGGCTCCTGAAAATCCCCCTATACCTCCAAATATTACTCCTCCACCATCTAGTTCTCAGTCTATTAGGCCTCCACCTCTAGTAGATTCTCCTCCTCCTCCTACATCTACATTGTCATCACCACCTCCTTCAGTCCCGTCAACCCCCTTGCCGCCTGGAATACCTCCTCCTGCTACTGTAGACAACTCATCAACGACGGGAGCTTCTCCTTTATCGCCCTTACCCTCCATCCCTACAGAAAAACCAACTGCAAGAGCAACTAATGATGCCAATTTCCCTGGAAATGCAACATCACCAGGTTCACGCGGTCCAAATAGTGGAGGTGCAGTGATAATAGGCATTGTGGTTGGGTTTGTGGTACTCAGTTTTGTTGTGATAGCTGTGTGGTTTGTACAAAAACGAAAGAGAAGGCATTCTAAATCAAATATTGGATACACTATGCCTTCCCCATTTGCCTCCTCACAAAATTCAGGTAAAGTAATATCAATGCTCTAATGTTAGTAGGCTATACAACCATTCTTTAGTGCTTCTCTATAATCTTCAACTAGTTATACTTTTTGTTAAAGCTCTAGTAGTTTATGATTGCTTGACAGACAAAGATCTATGCAAGATTTATGACCTTACTAATTCTATGTTTAGGTGTATACAAAGAAGCCTGATGGTTAGTACATGACTGATTCTAAGTTCTATCATTTTAATCTATGTGTTTGAGACCTAGCTATTTCACATCTCAGATAAACTCGATATAGGCATAGCAATCTTACTGAATTTAGTAGAAGTGTACCTGGAAATTTTTGTAAAACCTTTTGCTTGGCTTCATGAATACTGTCATGCTACTCCTTTCTGTTTTGGGCAATATCCAATTTTAATTTCTGAATGGTGGCCACCTAAGTCTTTGTCTGTCATAAATTTTCCTTTTGTGGAGCCTTAACATGAACGAGCTCATTCTGCTGGTTCTGATTCTGGCTTCATCATGCTTGGGAAAAATTTAGTTTGCGAAGTTAACATAAATTTGGCGTGAATTTTATTCTCACATTCCTTTTTTAAAGTTGAGGTTCCGCCAACTGTTCTTTTCAATTCTTTTTTCTGCATTGATTTTGAGGTATTGATTTTATTTTTGTTGAATGACAGCCTATGCCTTCGATTTAGCTGGATAGTGAAATGATAGTGCAACTGCTGCTAAAATTAATGAAACCTGCATTTACTGTGCAGAGGCATTATTTATAAGGCATCATTCTCATGGACCTTTGGGAGGAAGCCCTTCCGGAAGTGATTTCATATATTTGCCTTCAGAACCTGGAGCAAGCAATTCAAGGTCATGGTTCACATATGAGGAACTAGTCCAAGCCACCAATGGATTTTCAACAGAAAATCTTTTGGGTGAAGGTGGATTTGGTTGTGTATACAAAGGTATTCTGGTGGATGGTAGAGAAGTGGCTGTAAAACAATTGAAGATAGGTGGTTCTCAAGGGGAGCGTGAATTTAAAGCAGAGGTTGAGATCATTAGCCGAGTACATCATCGCCATTTAGTTTCATTGGTGGGTTACTGTATATCAGAGAATCAAAGATTGCTTGTTTATGACTATGTCCCAAACAATACCCTTCATTACCATCTCCATGGTAAGATGCCTTTCTGAGTTTAAATAGAAGAAAATCTTCAACTTGACTACTTCCATGGATGTAATGTCTTGATGCATAGTGCTTGATAAATTTCATTATGGAGCACCACATGATGACATGCTATGTCTGCTTAAATGCAAGGTTGACTGGTCATGATTTTTCACTGTGAACCTTCTTATGGAATTTAGATTTATTATTTCCTGCTAAGTTGCTTGATGAATGATGTGACTGGTTAGATATAGCATTAAGAACAGGATTGAGCAGGTCAGGAGTGTGTGTGTGTTAAAGTTGTTGAGCTATGGCTGTTTGCTAACTAGAGGCTGTAACACTTACCATGTTTTGGTCCTGTAAACAGGTAACCTTGGGAAGTCGTAATGACATAATGATGGTTTAAAGGATGAGTACTGCAATTTTTTTAGATTATTAGGATTTGAGATCTTTCTTGGGTTTTTATGTATTGATAGCTATTTGCTATTTTGTTTCTTCGAATCGACGTTACTAGAAATTGTTTCCTGTTAATTGTTGCTGCTGCTGCTTTCATCTTTCTACATCCATGTTTTGGTAATGAAGCAAGTTCTTGAGCTTGGGAGGAATTGCTACGCCAGTTGCAGGGTGAGCACACCTATGCCAGAGACAAAAAGATGGCCTTTCATTGGATTTGAGAGGAGTTTCTGTGAAATAAGCAACAGAGTGGTGTTTATATGCCAAGTTAAATTTGGCAATTATGGCACAAACCTAGTTTGGAGCACTTAGAAAACATTGGATCTATGCCATAAGAAATTTATTGATTCTATTTATGGAAGTAGATGTACAATTTTTGTGATGGTGCCACAGATTGGATTCTTCAGCCGTGTTTGAAGTGTAATATAGTCTGAAGATTTAACAGACACACTCGCACGTGTTTAGCCAAGAAGAATAGTGGGATGCTCACTGTCAAGAAGTTTAAGAAAGGACATAAAAGTGTCATTCTAGGCTTAGATGAGGAACTGACTCTTTTGGATCTTAATTATTTGTGTTCAACTAGTTTTCAGAGGCAGCAAATTCAGCAAAATCAATTGTTCAACCACTATAATGTTTCTTTTGTTGATAGGTTTGTAGAGTCACATGATGATAATATGTCCCCTTTGGTTCCCATGATATTGAATGGAGAAATATTCTTGTGTATGACAATGAAGAAGCAATAATATTCACATGAGAATGCAACAGTAAATTAGAAGATACAGTGATTCAAGGAAAAAGTAATCTATGTTGGATACCAAGTTATGGTTTTTCTACCAAGAGGTAGACCTTCGTTTGGCATGTATCACATACTGTGATGAAGAGTTAGGCATTGCATCTGTTATTTAGTGTTCTGATCAGAATCAGTTCCTTTATTACTGGGTGGTGGTTAAGCAAGTTATTTATTGTAATAGATAGTTATTCATGGTAGTGGGTAATTAATAGCCTCGGCCTCTGCATTTAGTTGTTTAAAAGGCTGTGGAATGATGAAAGATCTAAGCAGAATTAACAAAGGTTTGAGTTCCTATAACCCAGAGATTATAGAGTTCTCTCAAATGAGCTCTAGGAGATTGCAGGGTTCTCTCTTAATTTTATCTTTAAATCCAAACAAATATGCCCATGACTAGATCCAAACTTGGGACCACAACAGCATCCTTGTTGGATGGCATTATGATGCTACAGGTGTTACTTCTCTTCTAAAGGTACCAGGAAAATTGGAAACTCTTTTGGAGCGAAGGAAAATTTGAAAATTGATGGTATTATCAAGTGGAAAAATAAAAGAATCACAGAGCACATATTATTGCATTATGACTTTTTTTATATCTGTCACATGCATGTGAGCTTCAACTTCGCAGTTGAGAAAGGTTGATTCGGCTATGTGCCTTTTGCTATGGGGATATTTGGCTTCTTTTATTTTTTGTTTTTTTTGCTTGAACATGTATTTTTATAAAAGGATAGATTAGGGGTTGAGCAATTGATTTAGAATTTTGTGAGATTATTAGTGTTAGGGAGTCGTCTTGGGACTGTTACGTAGCTATCACGCCTTTTCTCCTTTTGTTTGTCTTGATGACTTGATCAAGCGTATTGGTTCTTATCTGCCATTGCCAGTTCTTCTTTCTTTCTTACTTTCTTTCTTCATGTTGTATCATTTTGTCTTGTATAAGTCTGTAACATCTTGAATTTGTTGAATTGCTATGGACCCTTGCAGGTGAAGGTAGGCCAGTTATGGATTGGGCAATTCGAGTCAAGGTTGCTGCTGGAGCAGCTCGTGGCATTGCTTACCTGCATGAGGATTGTAATTTCCTGATTCTCAAACTTATTTCCAAATCCTATTCCAATTTTTTTGCTTAGTTGCATTGATGATTTTGGTCACCAGCTAGAGTCCTGAGGGTCTTAATATTTTATAATAAATTATACTTAGTTTATAAGATATAAATAATATTGTATTCAATTGTGATAATAATCAAAATAAAATATTATATTATATTATTTTATGAAATGATAAATTACCAGAAATTAAAATAATAAAAAGATTCTTTCAGGGAATGGTTGTTCTGACCTTTCTCCTATCCATCCATTTAAGTGCAAATGTGTTATCTTTCCTTTACCAGTTAAGTGTGTATCAATGAAATGCTTTGCAACAACTTCGATTATATCTTAAACCATCCAATTTTCAGTAGTTATTGAGAAAAGTTTTAAGGATATATATTTCTTCATCACCAAGTTAAATCTCACAACTCTAATTTTTCATTCCTTCACTGCATTCTTCTTTCTCTTTCACATGCATTCCTATTTGTAATATCAAGGTGAAATTTTTTTTTTTTTTGTAATATCAAGGTGAAATTTTTTTTTTTCTCTAATTTATTGTCCTCTGAATCAGGTCATCCCCGCATTATCCACCGGGATATCAAGTCATCAAACATCCTTCTTGATAACAATTTCGATGCTCGGGTATGACTGTTTCTGCAAACTTAAACTTTTATTAGGAAATAGGAATCATGATATGCTGTAGAGGAACTTGCTCCTTTATGCCTTCGAAGTGCTAATGGAATATTTATTCACCCTTTGTCATGTGAAGTCATTGACAATATCATATTTCAGAGAATGTCCTATTGTTTTATTACAATGCACTTAGCATTTTCCTTCTGTACTATAATTCATTAGCTAGCAAATTTTATTTCTCAATTCATGTGTTTTCTAACAGGTTTCGGATTTTGGGCTAGCAAAGATAGCACTGGAACTGGATTCAAATACACATGTTACAACACGTGTGATGGGAACCTTTGGGTAGGTGAACTCTGAGTTGTTATATCTTTGATAGATGCTACTTCTGTGGTCAAGGTAGTGTTACAGACATTGTTATATGAAAACATGGAAATCTAGCATGCTTGGTCTATTTCTTTTACAAGTCTGATTTTGTTTAGAACAAGGTGATATGGATTGCCAATGAAATGTGGTTTAACATGGCATTTGCTGGTTAACAGACAGTATAGAAAATAAATCCTTAATATGCCAGGGAAATCTTCTATATTTTGTATTTTCTTATCAGTGGATCTTTTTATTTCCAGGTATATGGCTCCTGAGTATGCAACAAGTGGCAAGTTGACTGAAAAATCTGATGTTTATTCTTTCGGGGTTGTGCTTTTGGAGCTAATTACGGGCCGTAAACCTGTCGATGCCTCTCAGCCATCAGGTGATGAAAGCCTTGTTGAATGGGTAAGTTCGTAACTTTTTTAGATGCTACATATTCCAGATATTCATAACATTTTAGATTAATGCCAACACTTTATACAGTTCTATCCTAGAATACTTTTAACATTTTCTTTTGATACGCTCTCTCTTTCAAAACTCAAAATGTGAAGTAATCTGGCTGTCCATTTAGTCAAGAAAAATCTAGCTTTGTGTCAGCAAACTCCTCTCGTTGATGGTAGAAAACTAACTTCAGTTAGCTACCCTTACAAAATGTTAAGGACTTCAACAGCCAATGTAAAATGTATTGCTATGTCTTACTCTTTTTTTAAAAAAAGAAAAAGAAATAGTATAAAAAATGTTATATATTATAAAATAATAAAAAAATAAAAGTTCCTATATTTTATAAAATATAAAATGTACAAACACGCGTATTCTTTATTCCTCTAGTTATAGATTTCTGGTATTTCTGAGTGCATCGTTCTGGCTGCTGCTATTGCTCTCAATGGCTATGCATATCATCATTTTTGCCTTCCCACCTTTTTTATTGGGATTGTTTGATGGAATAGTGTTTGGAAGTTTTATAGAAAAAGATATCTTAGAAATCATTAGACCATAAAGTACAATTATACTTGTTGTCAGGCTCGACCATTACTTGCTGAAGCACTTGATAATGAGGACTTTGAAGCACTAGTTGATCCAAGACTGGAGAAGAACTATGTTGTAAGAGAAATGTTTAGGATGGTTGAAGCAGCTGCAGCTTGTGTGCGGCATTCAGCTGTGAAAAGGCCACGAATGAGTCAGGTACTAGTATTCTGTATTCCTGAAATGCATCATCTTTTTTTCTTTACCAAATTTGAAAAGCAAGTTATCGATCTTTCTCTTCTTCCTCCACACCTTTCCAGGTGGTAAGAGCTTTGGACTTGTTAGACGAATCGTCAGATCTGTCTAATGGGATGAAACCTGGCCAAAGTGAAATCTTTAATTCGCGAGAACATTCTGCACAGATCAGAATGTTTCAGAGACTGGCATTTGGTAGTCAGAATTATGGTTCAGATATTTTTGATAACACTCAAAGCAGCTGGAGTAGTCGAGAGCCCAGCAGCCGAAGTAACTTTATACCATAGTTCATTTCAGTATACAACAATTGATTTGGTTCAAGTCTTCCATGGTGAATATGATCGTACATTTCTGATCTATAACATGGAATTTCCAAATTCGACAAAAGCTGATTTCAGAAGGGTAACAATTTTCTGCTGTCCTGGATTTTCGAGACCCTTGATGATTTTGTTCATCTTGGGACCAGGTCATACCAAGCACAATCCTATGTATTTCATTCCTGTAATTGTCCCCTTATTTAGCTAACACGAATTTTAATATGTGATTTCTTTTGTACCTTATTTTGTATTCTTTATTATTTAGATTCATTGATACAGCTTTTCCATGTATTTATATATCAATTCAATGCAAGTTTTCTTTTTGTATGACACTTAGCTCAGCCATACATACATTACTATTTTCGAGTTTTAATTTCACTTTCAGTCCTCCAACTCATCACTATTTCTCATTTGCTCTTTTAACTTCAATTGTAAGGTAAAAAACCACCCAACTCTGTAACATGCAATAAAAGTCAATTCACTATAAGTCAAAGAAATGTATTATGGGCATAGCTTAGCTAAACCCATAAGCATATAACGACCAGCTTATTAATTATTATTAAAATAAACATTATTCTTTGTTATTGATTTTAATTAGATTATCAAAATCATCACTCAAAGATCATTATCAAGTATCAGCTTATACACGGCTTAATGACAGCCGATTGTCTGATCATCTGTTATCTTAATAGTTATCTTTAACCTCACCAAGAATATGCACATAACCCTCGTGAATGAGACTGGGGGTCCATGCTGTCTAGGCTTTTGACCGGTCAGATAGTGCCACGTGTAACATAAACTGCAAATTTGGTATGCAAATAACTGCAATCGCTGATGACACTTACCACCTCGTGCAGTTCCATATCTACCCTTCTTCATCTACCACTAACATTAGCCATCCCCTTCTTGTTTTAAATACAATATGAGAGAGAGAGAGAGAGAGAGAGAGAGAGAGAGAGAGATGGAAGAAGTGACGTTATCAAAACAGTTTCGCATGCCTACTTTCAAGGAAGAAGAAATCCATTGTATTGGTAGAGGTTTTAACAGTTCCAATTTGTTTGCAAGAGAAAATAAATTGGTTTGTGTAACCAGTGGCAACTCTTTCTTGGGTTCACATATTGTTAAGAAGCTCTTGGCTGATGGCTACCTTGTTAGAGTCACCATTCAAAACCAAGGTTTAATTTTCTTTTTCTTTTTCTTTCTCTTTTTTCTACTGAATTCTCATGAAATAAATGTACTAATGCCCAGGAAATAGATTATAGTCTGTGGATTGCAGAAACCAAGAATCTGCCTCATAATGTAGAAGAAGATTAGGGATCTAAACTCTTGATAACTTCATTGCTTTTTAAAGTACTTCCAATGTAGCAAAAAAGAAAAAAGAGCTCCTTTTCTTGGTTTCTTGCAGATTTTTATAATAGATTATCTTATAGCTCTGTGTTTTTGGCATTATCAGTGGATTTTGAAGACATGAGAGCTTTAATGAAAGATGAAGAGATTATTAAACTAGAGAATGTTGTAGTTGCAAAAATGCAAGATTTGGAAAGTCTCTGTGAAGCATTTAGAGGTTGTCATGCTATTTTCCACACCTCATCATTCATCGATCCTCACGGAGTTTCTGGTTATTCAGTAAGTTCATTACAATTTCACAACTCCAGAGATGACTTTGTTATTACTGAATTAAGGCTTATTGGCACAAATTATGCATATTTACTGCACAGTTCTTCAGAAATTGGAGTTCACATACAATCAAAGTTTTGAATTTTATATTTGTCTGTGCTGTTCAAATTCAAAATTTGCAGGAACAAATGGCATTTCTTGAGACAGAGGCTGCAAAGAATGTTATTGAAGCTTGCAGTAGGGCAGCATATGTGAAGAGGTGTATTTTCACTTCTTCTCTTCTTGCATCAATCTGGATTAATAACAAGCTTGATCGTTCCATTGATGAGAGTTGTTGGAGCAGTGAAGAATTCTGTATAGAAAATAAGGTATTTAATCCAATTCTTTTCATGGCAATTACAATTTCTTCAATGGTATTCAAAGATGAACCATATTGAATCTTCTTGTCTTATGAAAAATGGAAAACAGCTTTGGCTTGCCTTGGGTAAAATGAAAGCAGAGAAGGCAGCTTGGAGAAAATCGAAGGAATTGAAAGTGAAGCTTGTAACCATTTGCCCTGCACTTCTTATGGATCCTTCATTCCCTTATGCTCATAGAAACACCTCTCTGCCATACCTTAAAGGTACTAATACTGTTGATAGACTCTAATTAGTTTCCTGGAATTACAACTCAATTCAGGATAAGACTCTATTCGATCTTTTGTTGTTGCAGGTTGCTCGAAAATGCTACAACGAGGCATTTTAGCAACTGGGGTTGTTGACAAGGTAGCAGAAGCACACATTCGTGTTTATGAAGCCATGGATGGTGGAGCTCATGGGAGATATCTTTGCTTTGATAAGGTAGTTCAGAGACTGGATGAGGCTCTTCAACTTGAAGATGAACTGAAGAGACATGGATTAAGTTTAGTTTTACCTCAAGAAATCGAAGAAATACATAGCAATCTTAGCAATTTCAAGCTTGCTAGGTTGTTACTTCAAGCCTCTCAAAGCAAATCTTGCAAACAGTGAAATGGAGTTCATGATATTCTTAATTTGTTTTGTCCTTTTAAATTATGCAAAAACTTGGAAGCTAAATAGAAAAGATTATTTAGCATCCAGTTTGCCCATTTTCCTGCCTCATATTTTTTCAGCTCCTCTAATTAAATTCTTACTTAAAATTCCTTATAAACCATTTATTTTTGCAAACCATATTTTTTTTTTTCTCTTCTTTTTACAGTTGATATTATATACAATGAATCTGCAGTATCGGCAACAGTTGCAACAATTCGCAGTCCATCAAGGACGGTATGATTCATTGGAAAGCTCATTAGAGGCAAAAGAATCCAATAAAAAAAAGGAATACGGAAGACATCGCCCCTACCATCAAGACAGAAAATATATGGTCTTGAAACCAACACATATACCCTTATAAACCATTTATTTTGCTAGCTAGACCCAATTACTCGAAGGACTAATATAATAAATACATTGTTCATGATTTAGATCTTTCAGGTTCCAGACAATACCATACGTAATTCTTCAATGAGAAAATTTAATTTAATTTTTTTTTAATTTATAAAACTATATAAATTGGACATTTCAATATAAATCATCTGAAAAAATTAAATCGATTAAAAATATGATAAATTATTATTTATAATCGCATTAACTACACATTTAATTAATATTTTATACATAAAAATAAAAAATTTTAAAATTATTATTATTATGGATATATAAATGAGTGGAATATTATTAAAATTCATAATTACAAGTGTCCCACAATTTCAAATGTCCCAAAATTTATGGGAAAAAAAAAATTTGGCCCCGCTGTCTAATTTTGCACCGTACTTTTTGCAACAGAGCTCATTAATTTCTGACAAAAAATTTCCAGAACTTTGGGTTAGGTTAGAACAGAGAAAATGGTCCCAAAACCAACACGTGTCACACCCTTATAATTTATAAATTATTATTTTATTAATTACTAAACTTTACTTACAAAATTACCCAATAACATAAAAATTACATTAACCGATAAGTAAATACTACTGAAACAGCCAACAGTTACCTAAATAATTAATTAAATAATAAATTTTTTATAATTAATTTAGCTTAAATTAATTGTTTTGAGCCTTTAAGGCTCGTATTTATTTGATTTACAGGCAAATAAAAAATAAAGAGTTAGCTTTAATTAAAAAAAAAAAAAAAACTGCATGAACAATGCACGATCAAGAGAAGAAGTTACCAGTTTTCAATACAATTGAGATGTGGTGTACGTAAAAGTAATAAATGCCAAGTGTTCTATAAAAATTAGCTCAAAAAAATCAAACATACTGCATTTAATTATTTAGCATTTCATAAAACATTAATAAAAAAAAAACTAAAAATTATACTAAAACAATTAATTTAACCAATAACACCAAAACGTAAATTTTACTAGAATTAACCAATAATATAATTTTAAATTTCTAAGGTCTGTTTTGGTCCGTTGATCAATGGAAGGTAGAAATTATAAAATTATTTTATTAATTCTAATAATTAAACAATTTAATTTATTTAATGATATGTAAAACATTTTTGTTTTTGTTATTTGCATAATTAGGTTGGGATTAAGAGAATAGTTTTAAAATTAACATGTGTATGTATGAATTTTAAATTATCCGTATCTATATCCACTTAGAATTATATTAAACCTATTTAAATGTCTATATCTGATCCATTTAAAATTCAAACACATATCTATCTAAACTCGTTTAAGATATCGCTTAAACAGTTTGGGTGTGCTTTGTTTATAATCTTTGGCTGGGTGCAGTTTCCTATTACAGTTCTGATACGGCTGAAGGTAATTAAATTTAGTCCAATGGGTTAAAACAAGGTTCCTAAATTATTAGATTTTCATTTTCCATTAAGCTGGGACTCGAGAAAGGAATCATTTTTCACATCAAATAAAAAGTTGGAAAACGAAGAAAAAAAAAAAAAAAAAAAAAACATTTTTACCGCAAACTTGTAAACGGTTCTGCTCGCGGTTTTGATGAAAACGGCATCGTTTGACTGGGAGTTTCTTTGTGGAAAGAAATATCTTTCTCCTCGGTCCTTATTCAACCCAAGTAAACGACTGAAGAACCTCCTACAGAGAGACTGATAAATTCGACAGAGAAAGAGAGAGATGGGTGAAGAGAGAGAAGACCCGCAGAAGATTAAGAAGATGGCGGCAGCGGCTTATGATTACGAAAACGACCCTAGATGGGCCGATTACTGGTCCAACATACTCATTCCTCCCCACTTGGCTTCTCGCTCCGACGTCGTCGACCACTTCAAGCGCAAGTTCTATCAGCGATACATTGTTTGTACTCCTTTCTTATCTTATTTAAATATATGAAATCGACCATTTCTCATATATATGTTGTTCTTGATTGTTGTTTCTGGTTTACTATTGGAATTGGGAATTGCAAATCGCCATGTGCGTTTTTTTTCCCTTGCAACTTTTGGGTTTTGGGGTTTTGTTGTACCCTTTTCGCTTAGTTGCTGTACGCCCGCTTCTTTATTGGGGTTGTGAGTACCAAGTTTCATTTCTGGGTTCTTGCCAGAGTTTTTAGCTTTTGCGCATTAGATTTACTTTTTTCAACTATATTTAGAATGCTAACCCTTACCTATGAACACACGTATTTGAAGCTTGGGCTATTTGGAATATTGAGTTTGAATTTTTGGAAACTGTTTATGTTTGGGTTTATCTGTAGAATGCAAATGGTATTCCCCATTGGCAGCATTGTACCCTTTTCTTGGGTGAGGTATTGCATTAATTAGGGCTATTTACATTGGAGTTACTTGTAATCCAATCCTCCCAGTGGGTTCAGGTTCCATTTACATTTGGAAGAATGGAGCAGATGTGGTTTCATGCTCTATTGGTTTGCTGGATATACGCCTAAGTTTGATAAGTTTGTGCTGTCTTTTTTTGGTTGTTTCTTTGTGTTTCACCAATTTTATCTGATAAATTCTTCCTTTTTGGATGCTGATTTTCTCCTGAAATCAATGTGTAATTGGTGCTGTATCATAATTCTTGGGCATATTCTGTAGTTGATAACTCTTGGATATGTTTGATTGGCAGGATCCTGATTTCGTTGTGGAGGCAATGACTTCATCTGGTTCATCTCAATCAACGAAACCATCTTCATCCTCTTCAACTTCATCAGGGACTCCAAATGACCAAACCCGACCACGGAACACAGGTTGAGGATACTAGGTCCATATTTAAATCAAAAATAAAAAGTTGACATTATTTTGTTTGTACCTTTCTTTGGAAAAGTGAAGTTCATTTGTTATTGAATGGTTGAGAACTTACTTCTGTACTTAATGGAGCCAAAATTCTTATTATAGGGTCAACTGCTAGAGCCTCTGGCACATCAGCCACTGCTGGTCCAAATGCTATTCCTACTTCTGTCCGTTGGGATAGACAAACTATACAATTTTCTGTTAATGCTTGGGTATAACAATTTTTTCTTTGTTTTCTTTTTCCCTTTCTTATGCCTGCTTATGTACATGCTTGTGCAAAATGTTTATATAAATGTTAGTGTGCGTTAATCAATGGTGATATTTCTTTATACCACACTTAGTCATGAGATATGTGTCTCATAAGTACTAATGTCTAATATATATTCAATGAAATGTCAATTATGAACAATAACAGCTACAATGACTAAGCCTTATCCCAAATTAGTCTGGCTTGAATATATGAATCTATTACTTCCATTCTATTCTATTCATGTTCATTGCTAAATGCCTAAATTTGCATTAATGCACGGAAGTAGAAATTTCAGTTATAAATACCATATGTACTTTGTTCTAAGACCTGTAATTATTTGAATTTCACACCTAAATGATTAAGCACTCTTACTTCTTTTGGCACTTTCTCTTTCCTTTTATGAACAGAGTATTCAGAAGTGATGCAGACGACGCATAGTCTTAAGAAATGTCAAACTGTTAACTTACCCATTCATTACTCTGCCTTTAGTAGCAGTATAGATTGTTTGAAAATTGTCACAACTCCTTGTAGTTTTGCTCTGTTTTTTATATCACTGTTGCATCAAATATATGTTTTATTAATTATTCTGCTGCAGGTGTTTGTTGTAGCCGTGCTTGCAATTTTCCCTCTTGTACCCAGGCATCTTTCTAATAGGGCATATCGATTGTCTTTTATGGGCACTGCATGTTCTTCTCTGTATTCCTTATACACGCTATATGGGGTAACCAAAATTCCTATGGTTTTTATTATTTTCTTCACTGTGCTGGAATTCTTCTTCTCTAACTGGCTTCACATTTTTTACAGAGACCAAGGGCATTGAATTTGCAGGCCATACAAGCCTACTTCCAGTCAATAGTTGCAACAAAAGATTTTATTTACCTCATCTACTGTCTCACTTTTGTGACTTCACATCTTTGCCTCAAATGTGAGCATTACCTTGTGACAGAATTTTATTGGCTTTTGATGTTATTGCAATTGGTATAGCATATTTATGAGGCTGACCTTTTTGCAGTTGCTTTGATTCCCGTTTTATGCCGTGCTTTGGAGCAGGTAGCAAAGTTCTTAAGGCGCAATTTCAGTCGTTCCACCTTATACAGGTAGAAGAGATGCCTATTTTTAGTTAAATGAGTATACTGCTGCCCATTTATTTAACCAGTTAACATGAATTTTTAATTTATCTTTGCTACAAATGAAACTGAAATTCCAATTTTTTGCTCTGGCTGTTCTAAAATTTCAGATATTTTCATTTATAGTTGTTTCCTTTTTCTGTTTTCCATAGTTTCACAATCTATCTTGAAAATATTCTTTTTAGTTTTGCTATTCATATAACTATGTGCAATTGGTAATTGGTATTATTAGGCATCTGAACATGAAAATGCTCTTTGGATCCATGTTACTATTTGTTATCATGCCGTAGTTTTGTTGACTGTATATCTAGATTAGCTCAAAAATGCCAGTGCTATATTAATTATGCAAAGAAGACAAAACATTGAATTTAACAGCTCAAAAGTATTCATGTAACCTAACTTATAACTTGCTTTGAGTTGTTGATTTATTTCATTGCACTCTTCTGGAGTTAACCTGCACATTAGGTGAAGTTTCTCTCATGACGTCTAAGTGATATTAACATATTAATTTAATTTCTGTGGTTATTGTGACATAGTCAGTGTTTATGTTAGGTTGGTGTCTTTTTCTGTAATAATTTGGCATGAATTATGGGACCAATTGCCATAGTAACTAGTTTGTGGGCTGCAAATAGGAAGCTTTAGTTGTGATTAGTACAGTTTTTTCATGGTTATTGTGTCCCAGTTATTTGACTCGTATCTACTCATGAATGTGGAACTACTTTTGCCTTCCAAGTAATGTATTGTGGGGAAGGCACTTATAGTTATTTACAGTTGATTGAATTTTGTTCAGAAAAAGATGCAAGAACTTTAGCGTCATTCTAGTGTGACATTTTGGTGGAATGTCAGACTTTTTCATGCATGGTAGACAATGTTTTGGGGATTAAAATCACTTATGTTTGAGTCTTTTAGGCAGATGATGCTGAAGAAAGTGGAAAAACATGGCCACTCTTTTGTTTATCGTTGGTGAACCAATAATTTAGAAAGGAAACATTTTGTTAAAACTATCCTAATTTGCTTAGAAATTTTTGGATATGAATTGAAGAGGCACCAATAAACTCTCTCATCTTTATTAGGCAGAAGATGATCTTTTGCTTTTACATGCAAATTTTTGTTGAAAGCAGAGTGATTATCATTCTGAGCTCTTATTGACTGTGTACCTTCTACATTGTTGTTTAGTGGCATTTGTATTTATTCCTTTTCAATATGGTCACTGCTTAATTTTGTTGTTTAATGGTACCAATGAAACATAGTATTTTGGTCTGTTGTCTAAATATTTCTCCCCTTCTGAGAAGACATCAACAATAAACCGGTAGCAATAGTCCCTTTTTGTTTTATTGCTACTACCAACAAGCAAGCATTTTTTTCATTAATCTGCACTATGCCTTTTCTTTTAATAATGCAAAAGCTGATTCATTAAACACCACATGGCATGCCCATGTACTTGAGAAGTTATAGAGCAGGCAAAGTAAAAGAAGGAACATTAAAAGGTAAAAGATTCACTTCAGATTTTATAGGGTAACAGCATAAAAACCTAGCTTGGAATGCCTTGCATCAATTATCATAGTGTTATATTCCAATGTAAAGAACCACATTAGACATGACCTGGGCAATTTTTCGAATCATCTGGTTTTCTCTCCTGTCAAAAGCTAAAATGCCTGATGGAATTGTCTTCAATACTGTAGACAGATGGAGCCAAGAACCTTGAATGTAGAATGAACAACAGGCAAAAGGTCATATACTGCAAGAATGAAAGAAAGCAACAAAAAGGAATGAGCAAAACATCAACTTCAAAATATCTACTGGTTGATTTAGTATGAGATTTTGTAGGTTGGTCTCTTAAGGAAAAGCCATTTAACATCTCATCCTCTCTCCTCTGTTAATAAGAGCAAAACCATACACCAAAACTGTATGTTTTTCAAAAGACTGACTTGATAATCCTTTAAATATACAAAATGAAGTTGACCAAATGAACACTGTTCCCGTGCATGCTTGCTTCCTTTTATAATGCAGTTCTCATTTGTCATGGCTGCCACTTTGTAAACTATTATTAGCATTATCTTTGTACACAAGTTATTAATTTTTTTATTTTTCTTTAACAATTTCTCACTCTTTGAACAGGAAGTACCTTGAAGACCCATGCGTGTGGGTGGAGTCAAATGCAACTACGCTTAGCATTCTTTCCTCACATGCTGAAATTGGACTTGGCTTCCTCTTAATAATCTCTTTATTCTCGTCAGTTAGCCTGAGTCTTTTCAACTTTTTTTCCCCTATTAGGAACTTTTTACCTTGGAACATTTCTTAAGTTTTCATGTATATGTGCAGGTGGCAGCGCAACATAATACAAACTTTCATGTACTGGCAGGTAAAGTGCATCTGAGTTTCATTTTTGTTTTTCGCTTCTTTTTTTTAGGGCTTTTGTTTGAGGGTGAACTTTAGTATAGTAGGTAAGTTGCTGTGTTGCAACCTAGGGGTTAGGGGGTTCCAATAATGAAAAAGGTCCCCTAATTATGCAAGAAGAAATTTAAGAGCAACTTCCTCCAATAGCTAATATTGGATGTCTCTAGGAGAATTTTTTGGCTCTCTTTTCTATCATCCGACATTTTTGGCTCTCTTTTTTACTTTCCCTTATCTGTGGCTTCACCTTTTTCAGAAATAGCCAACACATTTTGACATGTATTAGGCATGCAATGACACATGCTTAATGGGGAGGAAGGGAAATTATTGAGATCATGTTTCTATGGGTCCCCTTGATGGAATAAAGTAGTTTGATGATGCTAACAAGACAGCACACATGCATGTACATGCCCATGGCCACACCTGTAGATTAAAGCAGGTTCATACATGTGTATTATACTATTTATCCAAGTAGTTCAGCTGAGAAATCAATTCTAGAAAATAGAAAATACCTAGTTGCGTTGGGTTCATTTCAAAGGTATACACCAAAGAACCGAATGAATCATAAAGTTGTATGTCACATGACAAGAAAATAATTTAGTTCCAAACAAGATAAAAATGAACTCATAGGAATGCAACGGTATGAATATGTACCCTTAATTTTTTCCATTCAAGAAATTGGAGACTACTAATCAAAGGATATTGTTATTGTGACTTATAGGTTTCTTTTGATCTAGAATTTTTTCTATTGATGTATTCGATTGATGAGATTGTGCATTATTGGTCTGACAGTTTTGACCGCCGCATGATCTAATTAAATTAGCCTTTTTTGCCTCTTGGAATTCTCTTCTGGCAGCTATTGAAGCTCATGTATCATGCCCCTGTCTCTGCTGGTTATCATCAGAGTGTTTGGGCCAAGATTGGGAGGACTGTCAATCCGCTTATCCATCGTTACTGCCCATTCTTGAGCACTCCAATCTCTGCTGCTCAGAGATGGTGGTTGAGGTAGATACTTAAAGTGGAGTATAGCGAGCGCGAAAAAAGAAGTAATTCAACATGGAAATTGTTCTCTTCTTAGTTACCATTAACATTTGGAAGTAAAAGAACTAACTCCATATGTACGGCCATTTTGATTCTGGAATAGGAAACCTTGAGTGCCGCTGATATAAGTCCTAAAGATGCATTATATGGCTAAAGATTTTTTTGTTCTGGATCTGACTTGTTATACACTAATTTGCCTTTCGTGCACTAAATAGTAGTGCATCATGGAATAAGTGCTTTATGTTTATGTGGTCTTTAAGTATCAATTACTGGAATTCTTTGTTGGATGTTCAACTTTATATATGATGTCAAGCAAATCTTCTTTTTTATGATAGAAAAATTTTGCATATTAATTACAAATGCTGCAATCATAATGCTATATTCAAATGAATACTGAGTAGTTAAAATGGTTCTGCGTACTTCATATTGCTGAATAAACTTAATTGCTTGAACGTTAACAACAAATTCAATTTTCCAGACAGGAAAAAAAAGAAAATCAAAATAGAAAGTTTACACTCTAAAAGACTTGAAAAGGTATAATGAAAATATGGTATTTTACATACAAGAATCATTCGATATTATAGTTGTACTTCTTATTGCTTTCAAAATGGTATTTTTATCACTTTGAAAAGCAAAAGCATAATTGTGTCAACCTCACAGGATAAACAACCCTTAATCGTTTATTATATGCTTCTACGATAAGATTGATAATTTCTGTGTAAAGCATTTGGCTTTGTCTAATCTTTTTGTCACCTTATCACCATTTAAATCAATTAAAAGATTATGTTCCTAAAAGTTATGATTATATCATTAACAGGCCATTCAGAATCTGATTAGACAAGCAAATACATCAAATATATATATATATAGCAAAAGAAGCCCAACCGAGTTTTATAGGAGACAGAAACAAAAAGGCAGAGTTTTCTTGCACGTGCAGGTTAATGGGACTTTGCTATGTCGTACAAGGATTTGTAGCTTGCCATAATTAGTTCATATGCTATACACAACCAGACGCCTATATACTGACTTATATATGTAAATGTACCATTTGCCATAATTTTCATTCCTTGGTTAGTCACTTGTGTTACTTTCTTTATTCATTTAAAATTTTGCGTCTTTCAATAATTTTAAGGGCCAAACTATGTGTATTAGAAGAAGGGAGACGATTACAACTTTACAAGGTAATTTTACCATTTTATTCTTGTTTTATTTATTTATTCTTTTTTAATTAATTTATATACCCTTAAAAATTCTTGCTCATTTTTAAAAGAAAATTAATAAGCAAAACCATCCTTTATGCATCATTCAGAGTTTGATGCTATTGTTATGCACTCTGTATTTGTTAAGCCAATTGGTACATATATGTCGTTTCAAATTTGGAATATAGTCCCCATTGTATTGAAACTATTTCCGTCTCATTTGGTTGAATAAAGTTTCTATCTTTTTTTTTTAAAAAAAAAAAAAACACGATATATTGCGAGATTAATAATAATAATAATAATAAAATTAATAATAGCGGGGACGCGGAGTCGTGCAATGCATGTCTGGGAATCTTTTGTCGCTTAACAAAGCGGACAGCAATGCCACATCATTATTGACCTCTACCACCAGAGATTATGTGTAGCCCGCCAGGAATGTAGGTCCCCAACTCCACATGGCCGACGGTCTAGCGGACGTCATTCCGTGAGTATCGAGAATTGTCTATAGCAGAAAATTCCACGTGTAAATGCATTTAATTTGACTTTTCTGATTCGGTTTGAACTGGATCCAAACCGAGATCAGCCCGTATTTTTTACCCGCATTTTTTTAATTAAATTCTCAAATTTTTAGTTATCTATATCTAACTTTTGGATAAATAATAATTACTTTATACCGTTGGTACGGCAATAATAACAAAAAGAATACTGTCAAATACTTAACAGAGGAAGTATAAGAATCAACGGAAAATGGTTCTTTCTGCCTCCTCCAGTTACAAATTCAAAAATCAAAATCGAAACCAGAGCACAAAAGATTCCCATTTCATTACAAACCGCTATCTATTCGCCGGCGGAAGATGACATCATCACTGCCGGCGACTCATTCATCAGCAGATCTCCACAATTCATTTCCGTCCCCGTCAAAACCACCACCACCACCACCACCATCATCATCATATGCTGGTGGTGCTGATGAGGATAAGACGACTGGTGCTCCGTTGCTTTCTAGGGATTTGAGTAACAGCAATGGTGCTGATGGCGGAACTTATAAACAACAACCGCGCCGCCGGGCCTCTGCCACCAGGAAGCCAGATAAGCAGCCTCGGAGGCAGCAGTCTTTGGGACGAGATATCGGGCATGCCGCAAGCGAAACTTACCTGCTCACTCGCCTCACCTTCACGCTTCTTAGATATCTCGGGTATCATTTAATCTTTGAGTATATGTCAGTCAATGCCTGATAAGTATATACTGTATTCGTTTTCGAGTTCACAACTTCAGATTATTTAGTTATTAAAATTTTGGAGTCTGATTGTTTCAAGAGAAAACAGAGGGAATGATGATTCAAAACAAACGCAGTAGTTTTATTATTTTCTGTTCTCTCCTTCTTTTGCATATAAATGGAATTTAATCAAATACTTGCGCAATGTAAATTTCTTTTTTTTTTTTTTCTTATTTGATTCCCCTTCAGTTTCCTAAAAACTGAAGAAGTGGAAGCTTTGTGGTTTTAGACTTGATTGAAAAATATTCAATTGTAAAATTCAACAACAATATGACTTATTTTTATTGACACCGTTCAAATAGATATTCAAATTTTCAAATTATTTATAATATGTTGTGGCTGGTGCCATGATGTAGTAGTGGTCCTGACTGCTTGTCATTTAGTTGGTGCAATGTTGAGGTCCTGTGCAATCAGCAGAAGTGGATAGTGATTTCTTATTAGCTAATCTTGTGAAATGTGAATAACGATTTAGTGGGATTGTATTGAGAGATAACAACTCTGGTTAAACATCAGAATAAATAATTCTGTCCAAGACTATATAGAGGAATGGAGGTCTGCTGATTTACTCTTTTTCTCTTTTTTTTTTTCCTTTTGCCTATATTTGGTATCAATACTGTGGCAGTTGGCTTGTCAGGTGCTCCAGGCCTTATCTGGATTATGTTTTCTTTGGTTAAAAAGTGTTAGTACTTTAAGAAGCATGGAAAAAGTCCCTGCATTGTTTCTACTATGCTGTATCTCTTGGATGGAACTTTAGTTGTAGGAATATTATTTGAAACATGTCATCTTTTAACCAGTTATTTTCATTCAGGGTAGGTTATCGGTGGATCACAAGACTAGCTGCCCTTGCATTCTATGCGCTTTTACTTATGCCTGGGTTTCTTCAAGGTCTGCTTTGGTTGCTTAAATTTATCATGATGAGTTTGTTACTATAATTACGTCACTATACCATGGTTGTCTGAAATTTTTGTGGTTATATCTCATTATTAAAGTTTGCCAGGAGATTTCTTGTATTCATTGCACAAGTCATGCCTTGACCACATATTTATCGATCTAGATCTGATTTTCAGTATCTATTAACACTTCTTTCATGAAAAGCCTTAAAATAAAAAATCTAATTTAGCCAGTTATAAACCTTTTGATAGTAGAAGCCAAAGAATAAATCTCCAAATCCTTTCTGCCTCTCACTCAGTTATTCCATATATCTTAAGAGAATTTCAAAGGCCAAATCATTTAGTCTACCTTATTGCTGAAGCCAAATGGAACCACCCCTGAAGAAAATTTCTTTCAAAGGACTTGTCTGGAAGCTATCTAGTGTTCTAGTCGAATCTTCATGCCCACTAATATATTATTAATGTCAAATGTTTTGGATCAGACGAAAAGTTCTTGTTCCATTGTTTTCATTCTGTCGCAAATAAATTGGTATATAAAACAAGATTAACTTGGCTATCATGCCTATAATGGGAAAAGATTTGGAAACGTATTGTTCCTGAATACGCATTAGGAGAAACTATGATTCTGGGATCCATCATTCAATTCTCAGATTTCTGAAAAGTAATTTAACTTTATTATATCTGCAGTTGCATATTACTATTTCTTCTCAAGCCAGGTGCGGCGTAGTATTATTTATGGAGATCAACCCAGAAACAGGTGAGTGAATTTGTTAGGTCCTCGTTTATGTTTCTTCTATCATATATGGACTTTCTTGCACTCAACGTTTCAACTAAAAGCTGTATTTTACTGGTGCAATGATGATTTTATAGGTTGGATCTATATTTACCAGACAATATAGATGGGCCAAAACCGGTTGTTGCTTTTGTAACTGGTGGTGCCTGGATTATTGGGTGAGTTATTTGAATAGTTGCTACTTTTTCCTTCACAGTACCATTAGTTTGCCATTTGTGAAATTATTTCCTTCCATTGAATATAATGTGTGCGTACAAGGATCTGAGCATGAGGATATGATATGTTTATGTGGCTTCTGTTGTGATGATATTGGAAGACATCATTATACTAACATTGCTAAATGTTAACTACATATACCTTTTTTAGAGATATGGTTTCGATGTCCACTTGGGCTTGCTACCTGTGTTTCCACGTTGAGGGGGAACAAGTATTGTCATTTGTGTTGTTACCAAATGCAACTGAAAATTATGTTTAATGAGTTATTCTGGAATATAAACCACAGCTTACGGGACAACTAAATGGAAACAATACATATCATGGATATTGAACAAAAATCAATTTCAGAGCTCTTGAGATGGGTTTTAAAGGAGCTGCTTCATTGGACTTTGTTAATGCAAGGGTTTGTAGTAATGATCACTTTTCCCTTGCCTTTTGACCTTACATATATTGAATGAGATACTGTAGAAGTGCAGATAATGGTATATGTTTCTTTGCTTGATGTGAAGTCATCTATTTTTTCTTTGACATTGAGTCTCTATAGTTTCATACTGATCTAGGTATAAAGCATGGGGTTCTCTTCTAGGAAAACAGTTGGCAGAAAGAGACATCATAGTCGCATGTATTGATTACCGGTAAGTGGTTTCAGTTTAAGCAAGTATCATTTTGCGGTTCATGGTCTTCATTTTACCCATATATGCTATTGAGTGGGACAGAAGAGTACTTGAAGGGAGCATTTCATACTGATAACCCTGCATCCACTGAAGAAACATGTCTCCAATTTCAATACTCTCTATTTTTACTTTTTAATTCCTTCCCCCCTCCCTTTTCTTCTTGCTAACCTCCTGAAGACAATAGTTAATGGAAGGGTGAAGATCCTTTTGATCATAGGTTGCTGCATTCGATGAATGACACAAATACCAATTGTATGCAAGTCAATAATGTTGACAGTGAGAGAGAATAAGTATGCCTGACTCTCTAAATGAAAAAGCCATAACATTGTATTAGGATAAACATTTGAGCTGCTGAAAACATGATTCTTTGATTCTTGTATCTGCTAGTGGCATTCCAAGATATATAGAATTTGCATTAAACATTATCCCTAATAGGCAGTAATTTACTTTGTCAGTTTAGTGTATGATGATCTCAGCTCAATTTCAGCCCATCAGAATACAAATTTGTGTGGATGAAGTCCACTTCTTCCATGTTAAGCTTTTCAAGAACTTGGCATACTTTCCATGTTATCTTGCTTCCTTATTTTTGTTTTATCTCCACCCATGTAAATTATATTTGATGGACATGTTCATGCAGAAATTTCCCTCAGGGAACCATCAGTGATATGGTAACAGATGCTTGTCAGGGGATTTCATTTATCTGCAACAACATCTCAGAATACGGAGGTGACCCTAACAGGTAATAGAATTTTTTTTTTTCCCTGATTTTTCCATGGTCTGTTTACTTAAAACTCTATGTTTAGTTCCTTCATGCTTATTGTGTAGGATATACCTTATGGGACAGTCAGCCGGTGCACATATTTCTGCTTGTGCTCTTGTGGAGCAAGCAATCAGAGAAGCCAAGGGAGAAGAGAGTATCTCCTGGAGTGTTTCCCAGATAAAAGCATATTTTGGTTTATCTGGAGGGTAAGTTACCATCTTCTCCCCCCTCCTCTCTCTCTCTCTCTCTCTCTCTCTCTCTCCCTCCCCCAAAAAGCAGAAGAGACCTCGTTTATGCTATTCCAAATTGTAAAATTTGTAGTTAATACCTTTTCAGATCTATTGATTCAGAAATTTCCATTTCCTTTGCAGTATAGAAATTTTTGTATTTTGGATATAGAGAAGCAACAAGCATCTTTCTGATTTTTGATAAATTAATATTTTTATCGGATCTACCTGTTCAATGTTCAAATAGTTTTGGAACATCCTCAGATCTAGTGAAGGACGTCTACCTGTTCTCATGTGCGTTAATTCATTTCTAGCGTCATAATTTTGTTCCTTTTAACACCCTTTTTGTGGACACAAGAATATGACGGCCACTCCATTAGTTCATTATGCCAGGAACATAGTCTATGATGTTCCATATTTCAAATTTGATGGACCATATCCTTACTAGTAGTCCACTGATAAGGTCTAGAGTGGCTTTCTAGATGTTGGCTTTTCATCACTCTAAAAAAGAAGCAAATCACGTTATCGAGATAAGTTAGCAGGTTTTGTCATGTGAGAGTACTGGCAGTTGACATTGATTTGTTTTTTGCGAACTTTTTGATCCACCAATTGATGATTGCAATGTACTTTATAATTCACGTGCTTCCCTTTTAAACTCTATTCACAGGTACAATTTATTGAAGTTAGTAGATCACTTCAATAATCGGGGCCTTTACCGCTCTCTTTTCTTGAGGTACACTATGGAGAATATCTTGCAGCTTGCTAATATTTATATACTTATTGTATTATGTTAATTTCATTCATACTGTTCGCTGCCTAATATAAGCTTTCCGGACATGGCAACAGCATAATGGAAGGGGAAGAATCCTTGCACAAATTTTCTCCTGAAGTTAGAATAAAGGACCCAACCATTAGACATGCTGTTCCACTCCTGCCTCCAATCACCCTTTTTCATGGAACTGCAGATTGTTCTATACCATCAACTTCCAGGTCAGCATTCGATTTCCTTGTTTTCAAAATGAATGCCATATCCTTGTTCCAAATGATGATATATGAAGCATTCGATTTACTTATCATTCGTAGGATGATGGTTTTTTTACAATATGATTTTTTTGTTATAATGTATATAATATGCACACCAATCCCTCTTGAAAGAGATTTATTTTTGGCTAATGAATAATTTATTTTTACAATATGGTTTTTGTGGGCTTAAAGCTCATTTTGTGAAACGCTTTAATTAAATGTTCTCCAACACCTCTCTTTGCATGATTTTCTCCTGAAGTTAACAGACTTGTTATTTTGCAGTAAAACTTTTGCAGATACACTTAAAAGGTTAGGAGCCCGGGCTGATCTAATTTTGTACGAGGGAAAAACTCATACAGACCTGTTTCTGCAAGTGGGTTATCTTTTACTACTTTGAAATTGGTCATCAAAACTCTTTTCTACTGCATGTAAAAACCGAGCCATCCATCCCTAATTACGCAGTTGTTGATACAGGATCCTTTGAGAGGCGGCAAAGATGACCTGTTTGATCATCTGGTCGCAGTAATACATGCCGGTGATAGGGAAGCGCTTGCCAAGGATGCTAATCCACCTCCCAGAAGACGCCTGGTGCCGGAGGTGTTATTAAGGTTGGCTGGTCATGTTAGCCCTTTTTAGTAGTCAAATGTTTAACACCCATAGTTGTTTTTTATGTGCCATTCTTTATAGGGACTACACTTGTACCAGTTGAGATTGTTGTAGAATGAAGTGTTCAGTACTGTAGGTCTTCTTTTTTCAATAAAAACTTATGTTTTTGCCTGAACCAGAGTTTTAATTTTCTAGAACAGATACTTGAAACCCTCATTCTAGTACTGATAAAATATAAACCAAATGAGTTAAGAGTTCGAGTTCTGAGTTCAGATTAATAAATTATTATTTCACATCTATATATAAAATAAAATGTTTGATATGTAATATTTAGATACTTAATATGCTCATAAATCAATATTTGAAATTATGTAATAATTAGTTACTTAATACGCTCATAAATCAACCGAATCAAATATTTCGAACTCGTTTCAATTCATTACTCGATTTAATTAAAAATAAATTGAATTTAAATATTTAACCACATACATGATCACAATCTATTTCTCAATCAGATGGATTTTGTTTTTTAAAAAACTATCTGTTCTTTTTATAGTTTTAAGGTTAAAATTACCAATAATTCAATGTAAATTATATATGTATAAAATATAATTTGTTTGAACTTTGAAATAATGATACTCCAATGAAATTTTTGAATGTAAATTTCATTTACATTGATCATAACATTTTACATTGCAATTAAATTATAGTTAATTTATTTTTTTCAATAAATCAAACTAAAAATTTTATTAAGAGAACCCTAAAAAATAAATAAATGTACTTTCTCCGTTCTAGACCATCTTTTCTTTTTGTTGGTCCCAAAATATAACCATTTCTTATAAATTTTATCTTATTTTCAATAACCTCGTTAATTCTTACTTATTATTCAAATTAAATAATTATTCATGTAATTTAAAATATAATTAGAAAATTAGATGAATAGAATTATTTTTTAATCATATTTTTTAATATGTGAAAATAAAAAGTAGACTATTTCTTGGGACAGAGAATATTATTGGAACTCATAATAAAAGTTCATAGCATTTACCCAAAAAAGAAAAAAATCTAACAAAATAAAAATTAATTCCTCAAGATGTAATTCACTATTCTTGATGGAGATATAAGACACGTAGCTTTTTTGTCATTCGGCTTTCTGTTCGTTCAAACTTGAAAGTGATTAGTCAGCTACTAATCTTTGGACAGACGCTAAATTTTCTTATGCTTATCAAGAACTTTTTTTTTTTTTTTTTAATGAATGCGAATCAAGAAAATTAAGAATAATTGCTGTTTATTCAGCTATAAATAACGCAATAAACTAGAAATGAAAGGGCAAACAAGGTTTAAGCCATACCTAAAAAAATGAAGGCTTTTATCATAATATGCATTATCTTGGCAACTGCTTTCTTCTCTCCCTTTCTCACCGCAGCAAGAGAATTAACAAAGAATGGTGAGTTTTGATTTTGTGACTGTAATAATATTTTTAAACATCACATAACTTATGCTAACATTTATGTATGTATGGATGTGGTTTTTTTGGCAGGAGAAGGCAGTGTTACTCTTCCAGTTCCAAAACCCAAAGGCAAGCCAATTGAATGCAGTGGCAAATATTGCTTCCCCTTAAAGCCCCCGCACGTTGAAAAGCCTTGCACTAAGCCTCTCCCCCAATGCAATTAATCATCTATCTGTATATGTGCGCGCGCTCGCCCAAAATATATCTACTTCTCAATAAATTGTTTGGAGAATATCTTTGAACCTAAGCCAAGTCTAATATGAGATTTCTTTAGAATGTACGCATGCTTTAAGGGATATGTTATGTTACTTGAGGTTTAAAGAATTGGTTATGGAGTAAGTCATGTTCTTGTAGGGTTTATCCTTTCGCTTTCGTAATAATAATAAAATACAAAATAAACTTGTAAGTGTCGGCAAGAAAATATCTACCAAATATAATTAATATATATATTTATTTTAGTTTCAAATTTATATATTATAATAAAATTGATGTTGATTACAATAGTAAGTCTTTCATTTTAACTAATAGAAAAAAAAAAAAAAAAAAAAAAAAAGAAGAAGAAGGATGTGTCTTTTGAGAGACAACCAAAGACTAATAAATTCTCTGCACAGACAAAGTTGAAGTGGCAAAATTTGCTGTCTCAAAGGACTTTTCAAAAGCAGTAGTAAAGTCAAGAAATGGATAAGAAAAATGCAATTATTTGTTGGAGCAGTCGTTGACTTGATGTTGCCACGTTTCCAAATTTCCCCTTACATAATTGAATTTCAATTTTGATTTATAAATTGTCACTCTAAATTTTAAAAATAATCTTATGGTATCTAAATTTCAGTTTTTTTAATAATTTTTAAAATTTTTTATTTTTTTATGCAAAATATAAATTTAATATATACAGTTTTTTAAATAATTTTCATATTTTCATCTAACAAATAAGTAATTAATCAATCTAATTTTATAAGTTAAACTGTTCAACCAGTCAAAATAAAAATTAAGAGTGTCATAGAGAATGGATAAATTTATATTTATATATTTTTCAAAATAAAATTAAATCTATATTTAACTGTAACGATGATTTCATACACACATAAAATTTATAAAATAAATTAAAAGTTTTTCATATAAAAGATTTTCGCTTAGTTTTGATGTTGTGACTTCCTCAAAAATTTGTGAAATTTAATTATTAAATTTCATATATATTTATAATTATTTATATTTATATAAATGATATCTAGTGGACACCTATTTAACTTGTAATTTCTATTTTTCATGGATCAGATTATTGATAGATTTGTGATGTGATTTGTAAAGATATATTTAGAATTGTTTATTCCTTATTCATGTAAATAATTCATAGCAAAAGAATTATATTGACATTAAAGAATTGAATTATTATCCATTAAAAAAAAGAAAAAGAATTGAATTATCATGGACAACAAACATATATAATTTAGAAATTGTTAAAGAAAAATCTTTATTTTTCTGTTATTTGCATATTCGAAATAATCTTAATAATATGTTAATTTCATCATATTATTAATATTTTTTTAAAATATTAAAATTTTGATTTTTTACCTATTAATTGTTCGAAGAGATAAGAAGAGCTTTTGTGTTGGATTCCCAGCCCAGGAATAACCTTAATTATAACTAACTTTTGAATTTTTGACCGTTAGATGTGCAAATGTTAGCTGGCTTCCCCACCGACAATTATGTTGAGAGGACGGAAAATGGGTGAAAAATGTATTTAATAGGCATTACAATCAAAATATATCTTATCCTCTTGATGTACCAAGTCAATATAAAAAATTATATATATATATATATATATATGCCAAAATTTTTTAAAATACAATTACAAATTGAGTTTCGAAACATGCTGACTCAACGTAATTAGTGTGTCAAATTCGATATGAACCTGCTTAACACGCGACACAATTAATATCAATATGAACACGGTTGATTTAGTAATCATACTAAATATTTAAACATGAACACAGTATGAAAATTAAAATAATGATACGAACAATATATATGTAATTCATTTAATTAAATGAGTCGTATATAAATAAAAAAAATCAAACTTGCACCGCTAAAACAATCCAACATGTATAACCCACTTCGTACATACATTATAATAAAATTATCATTTTAATTTTAATCAAATGAGTTAAACGGATTAGACTAACTATGTTGATAAATATTTGATACGACCTATTTATCGTATTATATATATGTCAATCGTTTATGACACAAATTTATTTAGACTCAATTAAACCCGCTTAATTTTTGCATTAGGCAAATCATGTTCTTTATGACCATTTTGACCCCCATATAAACATACATATACATAAGTAAATATATAACACGTTGCATAATGTGATAACGAAATCAAATAATTTAGTGATGCTTTTTCTTGTTTGAGTGGAAATTCAGTGATGCAATAGTTTTGGGATTATGTCGTTTAGGGTATCTTCTAACAATAAATCTTTTTATCATTTAATTTATTATTATTGTCATTTCATTTCGTGGAAAAAATTATCGCATTTACATTTCAAATTTGACGGCTTCTGAAAGTTGGCTGCCATTATTGCTTCTATTATTACTTTCAATTACAATCTCATCTGTCCACCTCTATATATATATATATATATACTATTTTAATCTGAAAGTAAAATAAAAAAAAATACAAAAATGACAACATATAAGAATATATAGTGAAAAATAAAGAAATAAATACATATAATTGGCAATTTCTTAAAAAAAAATGATAATAATAAAAAAGAATTTAGGAGTTGAGACAAATTGATCATGCATTTATGAAATGGTAGGCCGTTCTGCCATTAAGTCTAACAATATTATTTATTCATTTATTTCGTTAATTTTAATGCTGCATTTTTAGAAAATTAAAATAATATTAATTATTTTATTTCGATGTTACATATTTTCATCAAATTTTATTTTTTTTTAATAATAGAGTATTATTTAAAGGATAGTGTAGTTAATTATTTTTATTTTTTCTAAAATTGAAGTGACTGTATTATTTATTACTATAAATAAGAGTGAGTAGAGAAGTGGAAATTGCAGAAGTGACAAACGATTTCAATCATCTCTCAAAATGAAGTCCTTCGTCACAATTATATGCATTCTCTTTGCAATCTTTCTCTTCTCTTCCTCTTTAACCACAGCTCGAGAATTAGCACAGACAACTGCAGGTAATTTTTCACAAACACACACTCTTCTTACAGATAATAGTAATATAATTTCCATTTGCGTAATTATTTTTCCTAAATCTAAGAATTATCCTTTATTTTTAAGTTGACAGAAAAATAAATTTAACGTGTGAATGTTTTAGATGAAGTTAGTAGTGATGGCACAATCGGCATAATCGACGGAAACCCAGATGGGTACAAGCCTCGACCAAAGAAAGGGCACTATCCATACAAACCTTATCCACAGAAGAAAAAGCCACCACCCAAGAAGAAGAAGCCACCGGTGTAGAAACCTTGTTATCCATACAAGTCCCCATGCTCATGAAATAAGTAGTTCTTGAAAATGGATTTTCTGTACGTGTGAATAAATGTTCTCGATGACACTGTCTTGAGAACTTTAATTTCCGGCTTCATTGCACTTTCTTAGTACTTATGTGTTGTTTGTACTTAGATTATATATAAAAAAATTCAGCAATAAAATTAGTCTATCCATATATATTTAAGTATATGGATTATTAATTTGATTTCTTATTACATTGATTCCCTTTTCAATAATGAAAGTTCCTTTCTTTTCTAGCTATGTCTGATGGTTGAGTTTGAAGAATTTCTGAAATAGAATGTTTTGGTGGTGGGACATTGATAAACCTCTGAAACGGAGTTTCTGTGTAGCTAAATATATTGATGTGTCAAATAAATAGGATAGAATACTGAAGGAATTGACTAAATGATTGTGGATCATAATATGTTACATATGAATGACTGAAAAGGGTTTTGAAGGTTAGTCAATAGTACAGTGACATTGAAGTTTCATCCGAGCTTAGACATCCTATCCAGAGATATTGGTTGCAATTTAAATTCTCTCTCTTCAAATAATATCATATGAATTAGGATTTTTTTTAAAAAAAAAAAAATGCTTTTAACTTTTTTATATTATGTATGAAATTTGAAAACCTTTTGAAAATACACATATGATATGCATCCAATAAATGTTATTTAATATTTATATAGATAAGCGAAGATATAGAATCATCTCCAGCACGAAGGCCTTTCTGCTAATATGCATACTATTTTCTTTTCCCCTTTTTTCACTGCAGCTTGGGAATTAGCTTGCTCACATGGATAAGAACTAGCTAGCTATATTAGTGTTATCGGAATCTTATGATTCGATTCAATTTTCATGCTAAATAATTCAAATTTTATGGGTGAATCGATATTGATCGTGAATCTTACGATTCAAGTCGATTATTATATTTTACGATTCTCTTATTTAAGAAAACTAATGGAAAAATTAATATACAGAGAGAAAAAAAAGCGCGAAATTATAATTATATTAGAAGATGAAAATAAATTTAGAAATGATAATGAATAAATATGGATTTGGAATGAAAATTTTAATGGCTTTTATAGTTTTTCTTTGTTTTATATTAAAATTTTCAACTTGATAGTTTGATATATTGAACTTACAACTATACCATTTTGTATTTAGTAAACGATTTAGAATTGAAATTTATTTTATTATACTTTTTATGTTTAAAATTTTTTGTAATTCTCTAATTTTATTATATTAGGATTTAGTAAAATATAATTTAATAGTTTGACTAATATAAGGCTCTAACTCCAGTGGATTAGGAGAGTCGCCTTCACAATGGATCTCTATAGAACCTGAATCTAGATTAATCGGATTTATTTTATCCAATATTTGGAGATAGATGGAATAATTTATTAATTTATTATAACAGCTATACAATTGCTTGGAAAACTCTATCTGTGGGCTTATTGTGGCATCAAGTTGCAAATGATTATGTTATCAAAATTCAAACTTGGCTTGCTGATTCATTACTATAAATAAGAGTACTCGAAGAAACACATAATTGCGAACAAAAATACAGAATCGTCTCCAACATGAAGAAGGCCTTTCTCCTGATTTGCATTCTTTTGGCTACCATTTCCTATTACCCTTCTCTCACTTCAGCTAGGGAATTAGCTGCCATTGATAAAGGTAAAGAACTAGCTATCTAGCCAGTGCTTTCTTTCAATAAATTTTTCATCTTGCTATATAAAATTTTCTCTCTTACACTTCTATAATGCTATGCTTTTTAATAATTTCTGATATATCTACCACTATGAATTACCATCAGATGCAGGAATAAGAATAAGGCCGCCAATCGTAGGTATTCCCAAAAACTTACCATTTGGATGCAGCCGTGGCAAGAAAAATTGTCTGCCTCCAATCCCTCCCAGAAAAAATTTCCCTCCCAAGAAAAGGGACCCACCTTGTGGCCCTTACAGAAAGAAGGGTTGTGACACTGATACTGCCCACCCTTGAAAATATGTGTACTGAAGTCATCTTCATTTTAATGAATAAATAAATAAAAGTGTTATGGTCCGGTTGCTTATCTCACTTGAGTTTAAGTCTTTGTGACAATAAATGTTTTTTCTAATTTGATGTATTCAGGAGAGGACTACCCCTAATGTGTAGCCCCAGTGTTATTTTAGTCAATTGCCAACAATATGGCAAGACTTTAATGTGTAATAAGGTGTTATCTTAGAATTTTGCCTCTTCTTATATGAAGTTTTATTTATTTTACCTTGTGTTGCATGTCGTTCATGTATTTATAATTTTACCTTCACGTATATAATTTGTTATCATATGATTAACCGTTTATATTATTAAACTTTCTGATAGTATAATCATATTTTAAATTGATTGGATAATTCAAATTGAGATGATAATTAACGGTTGAAATTGAAAATTCAAATTGTTTTTTGATTTGCAAAATCATTCTTAAACCTTGAACGAAATAATAATACTCAAAAGAAAAGTTAATATTTGTTTTTAATTTTTAATAAATCAAAGGCGGAAAGAAAAAATTAAAAGAATCTTTAAATTGTTTATACTTCAAATTGTATATTAAAAGGTTTTGAATATCCAATCCTAAAATTACAATTTGACTATTAAAATATCCGATTCATCAAAATAACATTGTGAAAAGAATGTTATTTTGATGAATAACTTTTACTAATTTGATAATAATTTTTATGGTGAAAAGAACTCGAAATCAAGACCTTGTAGGGAGACTAATCAAAATACGACAAATTGATGAAAAAATTCTTTTTCTGATATTAAAAAGATAATATAATTTTTCAAACCCTTTACCGTTTTACGATACAATAAAATATTAAATTTTGAAAACACAATAAAAATCGGTGAAAATAATTATAATCGATAGGACTCAAATTCAAGGCATTTCACTCATCATATGGATAAGAATATCAACTAGACACTATCCGATTTGATGCATTTAGATAATTTAATTTGAAAAAGGCAGTCTACTTCAATTGAAAATTATTATTACTACTATTTTTTTTCCACATTGACTTGGAGTCAACAAGTATAATTGATTGAGTTCTTTATTATTTTTTGTACTTCCCAAAATATTTTTTAAAAATTAATACTAAGTTATTTAACATACTCATTAATAACTAATAATATAAATCAAGACATAATTTAGTGATTAATATATATACGATCTGATGACATATTCATGCTCAAATTTTCTCCCCAGTACTTGAAAAAAATAATAATAATTAATGATTAATAAGTACAAAGATATATAAAATTTATAATTCAGATAATAATATAATGACCAAATAATTAAAAGAAAACTCTTGGTAGATATTTGTTATAATTATTAATTTATTATAGCAGCCATACAATTGCTTGGAAAAATCTAGAAAATGGATTTATTATTTTATTGTTGAGACAGTCAAGTAGTAAGTCTTTGGCTTTATATATGTTTTAACATTTAGTGCAAATAATTATGCTATTGCCATTCAAATTTGGCTTGCTGATTTGTTACTGTAAATAAAAATATAGGACCATCTAATTTGCATTCTCTTGGCTACCATTTTCCTTTCCTTTTCCTTCTTTAGCTGCAGAATCTGTTAGTGGGGTACATGATTTTAAAGGGTTAAGGGTCCACTTCAATGGAAAACTAATTCTTTTTTTTTTTTTTTTTTTTTTTTTTCCAATTGACTTGGAGTCAAGATATAGCTCAACAAGAAATGTTGATTGACTTCTTGAATACCATAAATAAGAGTGCCTGAAGAAACACATAATTGCAATTTGCAAACAAAAGTATAGAATCATCTCCAACATGAAGAAGGCTTTTTTCCTAATATGCATTCTCTTGGCTACCATTTGCTTTTCCCCTTGTCTCACTTCAGCTAGAGAATTAGCTGCTGCTGAGAAAGGTAAGAACCAACTACCTGGCTAGCGTCTTCTTTCAATAAATTTTTCATCTCACTGAGCAAATTCAAAATATAAATTTCTTATAAGGTCTCTTACACCTTACTCCTAAAATATTTTTTGGAATAATTCTTTTTTATTTATATTATTACACCTGTTTAAAAGCCGAGATAGAATTTAAAGCTATAAAATTTTACAAAAGCATAAACTAGACGATTTATATATATATTTTTTTCATAAATTGAAATAACAAACGTGTTTATTTTGTAATAATGCCATTAAATTTATAATAAATGTGCAATTAAGGGTCTAAATTCTCCTTTTTAATAATTTCTGATGTTTCTTCCAAATATGAATTAATATCAGATGCAGGAACAACAAGGCCAGTAGGTGATCCCAAAAAAGCACCATTTGAATGCGGCCCTGGGAAGAGATATTGTTTGCCTTCAAAAGGAATCCCTCCCAAAAACAGAGACCCATCTTGTAGCCCTTACAGTAGGAGCACGAAGGGGTGTCCTCCTGTTACCAACCCTTGAAGATATATAAATGAAGCCATCTTCATTTTACACATAATAATGAATAAATAAAAAAGAGAGTGTCATGAAAAACAAGCTACATTAACTATTAAAAAAATCAACAGTTAGCAAAATAACTAATTTTGCTGAATGACCCTTTATACATCCTGCTACTGAATAAAAGTGAGTGTGTAATCAACTTGCAACTCAGAAGCTATATATGAATAACACTTGTAGTATGTACTGAGGTGTTTTTCTCCTTGAATCTTCTTATATATACTTATAATGCAAGAAGTCTTTTGTATAATCATCACACACTTACTTTTGTATAATCTTACCATTTCTTACTTTTGCTCTTACGAGATAAACTCTTAGGTCCCGTTTGGTTCAAATTCACTTACTTTCTTAAAAGTTCAATTTTCAGAAAGTAAAGTTCAAGAGAAGTTACTTCCTGGGAAATATAGTGTTATTATATTTAGTTGATGCATTGATTTCCTAGGAAATAAAACTATAATAATAAAATTTTACATTTAAACTGTAAATAATACCCTGCCATGAAGTTGAGTATGCAACCATTCAACTCATCTTATATTCAATATACAATTTTTTATATATCAATCAATATGTAAAAAATATTTATCTATAAGTATATTATATAAATAAAAAAATGAGAAATACAAATTTAAATTTATATATTAAAATTAATATTTATTTAATCATTTGTGCATAGCACATAGATAGTTTAGTAATAAAGAAAGGAGTCTCATTGACATTTGTAAAGAGTAAAAGATTAAAAAATGAGAAATATTGATAGCATGAAAAGCAATGGGCAAAATTGAATTCTCTTAATTTTTACTAGTCAGGAAGTGCACTTCCTTGGGTTCAGGTGACAACTTACTTCCCATACGGTCAAGAAAGTAAGGATTTCAAGTTTCCGGGAACTTCTACATGTTTAGCAACCAAACAAGATTGCATTCCTCACTTCCCAGGAACTTCATACAACATACTTGATAATAACCAGTCTCAACCCCCACTTGTGGAGCTGGGTGGCGATATTGCATTCGTGCAAACAATTCACCTTCCAGAATACCTTGTTGTAACCGTAATTGCCATGTCCGAAGCCTTTGAAGATCATCCTTATAGTTTATTTTGGTGTGGGATGAACTATTAATTAAGCTTAGAGTGGAAATTATATGTATGAATAAGATGCAGTGATCTGTTCTAAGGATTTTTGTCTTAGGTTAATCATAAAACAAAAATATGTAATAATGTGATCTTGTATCTATATGTTTATTCTGGTTTTCCCATCTCATTGATTTAATATCTTGAATTTAGGGTATTTATTTTAGTTGAATCTCAAAGCCAAGTATGTAGAAGCAAAAAAGGAAAAAAAAAAAAAAAGGAAATAAATAAGTGATAGACAAAGGCATAGAGAATTCTAATTTTTAACTATGTGAATATTATTCCCGCCACAAAGGCGCAAACAGAGCAGTTATTTAACGGTTACAATTTTGAAAAGTTAAGAAACTGAACGCCAAACCCTAATCTGCAATTCTTTCACTGCATTTGGGAAATTAATTAATTCTCTGCAATGTCAATTCTGTTCCTTCTCTTCTTGCCGCTAATTACTGCTTCTACTTTCACATATTTCCAGAATTTTCCCGGTTAGATTCTCTCTCTCTTTTCCCCAGTAGTAAATGAAAGTTTATGCAATTCTACTTTTGATGCTTAACCTAATTTTCTCTTGATTTAGGCAATGGACCTTCTACAAGAAACACTTGCAGGCTTTCGAAACCTCTAATCGGCGAAGATGGCAGGATTTATACCTGTTGTGAAAGAAATTTTTTTGCATTTGAAAGTAACGGGTCAATTTCTTGGACATTACATTTGACTCATACATGCAATGTTACTCTAGCTCCTGTTCATGGCGGTAGGGGAAAGGTAAGTAAGCAATTTGTAATACTCTCTATCTTCTTCTACAATAGGGCACTATGTAGACTCATTCATGGTTT
This sequence comes from Jatropha podagrica, assembly GCA_947857235.1. Classification (NCBI taxonomy): domain Eukaryota; kingdom Viridiplantae; phylum Streptophyta; class Magnoliopsida; order Malpighiales; family Euphorbiaceae; genus Jatropha; species Jatropha podagrica. The sequence goes on from CANUEP010245367.1 coordinate 46,579, forward strand.
TGGTAGTTATATATGGTTGCAGAAAACAGAGTCCTGAACATAAGTTTTCTAGATGATGCAACAACTTCACCTGCAGCCGATATCTTTTTTGTTCCCGAAAAAGGGCAAGAAGGTGGAGGAGAAATTATTGGGCTTGTAGTGAACACAATGAGTTCATTTGTGTTGATCAATATCAAGAACCAAGGGCTATTTGCATATTCGATGCGTGGACAGTTGCTATGGAGTGTAGGACCTGTGATCTCTCAATTTAATTATAGTCTTGGTTGCAGAAAAGGTATCGCAGATTGCTATTTTACTTCTGTTCCTGTGATTGATCATTGTCAGGCTAGTATATATGTAAGATTTTGCTCTTACCCTTCTTTTTTTTTTTTTTTTTGCGGGTTTAGTTAATTGTTGGTTTCATTATGAGTAAATTGAGATTTTTATACTTGCAGATTTCAAATAATATAGGGGAGATTTATTCTGTGTCCCTTCATAGTCCCCATTTTAATTGGATCCATGATTTAAGCTCATTTGACAAAGATTTCAGTATAATTTCTGGTAACAATGGTCTTTTGTATCTTATTGTGCCCATCAAGGCTCTTGTGTTGGCATTAGATGTTTCTATGGGCAGTCTTCTATGGCAGACAAGTATTGGACGTTTAAGTGCAGCTGAAGGTGCCGCCATGGTGGATTCGAATGGTAAAGTTGAGTTATAGATGAAGAGTGACTTTTAATACACCTAAAGTACAATAATATAGGAGCCAAACTCAGAATTTATAAATCTCCATGGCAGGTTGGATATCTATTGGTTCATTGGATGGGTTTCTCTACTCAATCTCACCAAATGGAGTTGTGAAGAAATTTTCAACAGAATCTGAACTGAATAATGTAATTCAAGTTAGTCCATTTCTTGATTGCTCTGGCTATGCAATTTACATATGTCAAACAGAAATGGAAGGAAAGGTCAGTCGAGTAATTGGGGAATACAATTATATCTCAGCTTTGAAGCCTAAAGGTGTTGTCTTCACCTTGTTGGTTCCAGCAACTGGAGCTGTCTACTGGTCTGAAAGCTATCCCGGTAATTTTTTCCAGTCTTGATTTTGGCATGACATAATTTTAATGGAGTTTATATCTCATTATCTCCAAAAAGACTCTCAATGTGCTCTTTTGCAGGTCAATTTCCATTGCTATTGTCTCGAAGTGATTTGCAGCATTTTGTATTGGATGAGGGAATCCTTCTTGCTTTTATTGCTGCTTCAAGTGAGATTCTAACACAAAATAAACTAACCCTAATCAACTGGGGATAAAGGTTTATTAGTAAACTTGACTCTAACTGGTATTCGAACTCAAGATTTCTCAATTTTATTCATGATTTTACATATACATATAATAATTCTTATTGTTGGTCATTTCCAGATCTATTTGCTAGTTAAAATTTTGAGCTAATTAATTGAATAAATCATCTTATGTGTTATTGAACGTACACTTTGGCTTTGTGGATGACATGCAGACGTAGGCAACCCGCTACCATGCCGCAGCAGAGGTTCTTTTTCTTTTTCTTCTTTTTTTTTTAAACTTCTTCTTTTAAATTTTCTTGATGAATCTTTTTTTTTTTTCTTCTTTTTTTTTTTTGGTGATCAGACGAGAAGCTTGTATCTATTTGTTCACAAGCAAGGCCCAAGCATTCCCGAAATTACACGGGCAAGCTCTATAATTCTACAAACATTGAAAAATTATTTAACAATGATTAACCAAATGATGTGAAAAGCTGTATTACATTACTCTTGATTCAGGTAATGAGAGAACAATAATGTTGTTTCTGGTATTTGAGTCCATAGTGTTGGTAATTTTAGCTGGGCTTCTGCGATTTTGCTGCATATTTTGGAGCAAAAAGAAACTTCAAGATCAAGGTCTGGGAGATTTTCTTGAAACGAGAGTAAGGGCATTCATATTTTCTGCATTAATCCTTTGCATAAAAATATTTTTCACATTTTCCGATATTTAAAAATTAATATCATAAAATACTCGAATGTCTGTCTTGTAATACAGACAGACAAATCTTCAAATTTTGATACTTCTTCCCTCTTTGAAAAATGTTCAGCGATCTCTCCAGCTCAAGAAGAAAGCACTTGATAGGACGATAACAGAACTACAGCAAAAGGCTGCAGAGGAAGCAGTGGCAAATAATGTGATGGAAGAAATGGGAGATTTGATAAGAGAAAGACAAGGAATTGAAAGGAAGCTGTCAACAACATACAGTTTGGGAAGAGATGGCCATGGCCTCCAGTCAAAACCTATCCTTCCAGTGCACGATGGAAAAACAAGGAGTTATTCTTTTCAAAATGTAAAGAAAGAAAGTGTTACTATTTTTCACACGTTAAGTGATACATCGTCTGAAGAAAGCAGCAGTGAGAGAGATTATAAGTCCAAGGCAAAAGAACCAGTACAAGCAGAAGATAGCTCAAGTGATGGTGGAGACGAGGTAAGAGACTCACCAAATTCATCAGAACCTGTAGCATCAAGTTCGAAGGAAGTAATAGAGTTGTGTGATGATGGTGAAGAGGTGTTAGAATCAACACATGGTTGAAAAGGAGTATTTTTGAGTAATTTTATAACAGTGTACTTTGCATGAACTAAAAACATTCCTTACCTAAATAATTGGCAAGTACCATTCTTTGCTTCTAAATTTTAATAAATATATTTTATTTTAAATATAGAATTTTATTTAATTAATTAAGATATAACAAATCTTCAATACGTAAAAAAAAAAAATAATAATAAGTGAATTAAGTCTGCGCAGACCATTAGTCTAATCAGTGATTTTTGGTTAGATTAATTTTAATTTGACTTTTACGTGGACTAAAAAGAAAAGAGAGAGGGGGTAAAAAACATTTTCTAATTAACTCTCAATATTTCCCTTGCAAAAAAAGAATAAAATATAGTAATTATAATTAATTTTAAATTCTAATGATTTTACCACTCCTTTTAGTAATTTTACAAGATGCAATAGACTATCCTATTCCGACATTTATTTGATTATCGCCTCTTACTTCCTGGGGAAAGAAAATCCAACAGATCCGACTCTCGATTCGATTCCCCTCTGCTGGGTGGGGTTCACTTCTTTTGCAGGTACAGAAGTTTTCTGATTTCCCTTATCTCAGGTGAAAACCTTTGCTTCAAAAACCCTAATTCTACATTTTTCCTGTTCCCTGTTTGGTTGCCGAGAAAGTTCAGGAAAAGAATTGGAAGCCATTGAACCGTTTACTTTTCTCTTTTCCTTTTGATTTGTTCATCTTTTAAGTTTAGTTGCTTCAATTTCTGTTATTTCCATCTCGGCAAGCAGAAAAGAATATTATTAGCTTAAATTGTTCGTTCTTGATATTACTTTGCCTTTTGGTATTAAAAAAAGTAGAAACGAGATTTGTTTAAAGCGTAATGTAATGTCATTGGGTGATTTGACTGAAATGAACTATTTCCAATTTTGATTATGATTTTTAGGTAATACTTTAATTTCTTCTTCTTTGTAGGTTAAAGCAAATGATTGTGAGTCTAGCGTTTTGTACTGGGCTAAAGCTTCATTCAGTTTATTGTGTAGTTGCCTGGCTAACTTGTCGTTTTAATTGTTGTAATGTTTGTATTCTATTTCCTCTTTCTAATTCACATACTGGGGATACTGCCACTTCTATGGTTAAAAGACTTAGAGATGGAGTCTTCTCTAATCTCTAACAGAGTATGATATATAATTAACCAGAAAGTTAGAGATCGAGTCTTATTTACTAGATTATGATATATGATTAAAAAGTTTAAGTTTCTTTTCTGTGGATGTATTTTCTCAATTGGCGGGTGATATGGTGAACAGTTTTTTGCTTCAATAATTAGAAATGATTTCATGTAGGCTGATTGCAACACTTTTGGCAGCGCACTTGTAACAAGAAAATACCTTCCCTAAGTATGGAAACTGAGGATATGATTGGCCTCCCTGCTTCCAGCAATTCTAGAGATAGCAGTGAGAGTGGTGAAATTTACAAGTCCGAATTTGGGTCAGGTGAAGCTGATTCTCAGCCTAGGAAATTTGAAGCTGAAGAAGATGTGGGTGATGGAGATAATTTGAGGTTCAATGATGTTGATATTCATACAGAAAAAGGAATAAGAGGCCCTGATTGTTTGGTGCCCGTCGAAGATGATACCGGAGCAGAAAAAGTATTAGGAGATTCTGAGGTTTTGGGCAGCAAAGAAGATGATATTGGAACTGAAGAACATGTGACAAGATTAGAGAATGAAGGAATCAGTATAGATGATGCTGTAACAAAAGAGGAACGCATAACAGAATCAGAGAATATCAGATTCAATGTAGATGATGCTATAACAGAAGAAGGCACATCAAATCCAAATATTTTATTGCTCAATCAAGAGGATGTTAGAAATGAAGAGGGCCAGTTTCCAGTGGAAACAGAGGTTGACATGGATTTGGTTGATTCACCTGTCATGCAAATTAACATTGAAGTGGCTGACACTGTTACAGTTTCTGAGAACCTGAGCAGTTTTGGCTTTAGGGTGAATGCTCTACAAGATCACCTTGATACCCCAAATGAGAATCTTATCATGATGAATGGTGGTTGTATCCTGCTCTAGCATCTAATAAGTTTTTTATAATGTCTATTCAACTTCATATTTGCATCCAGATTGTAAGCTAAAAATTACTTTAGTAAATGATTGCTGAGATTTAATCAATAAATGGCACTTTCTGTCTGCATAATGTTTTGATGTACCTTTGTTATTTCCATAATTCAGTATGAAAGCTGCGTCAGGTGTTAAAAGAGCAAGGATTACATACGAGGGACAACAACCTTCAGTGCATGTTACATATAATTCATTAACAAGGTCAGGGTGGAAGTACTCGTTATAACTTGACAAATCCAAGAATTTAGAGCTGTATGTTTTTGTTTCTCCTCAAAGTGTTCACTGCTGTTATAATTGTGGACTTAACGGGAGGCAAAATTTCCTATGTAGAGTTGGTTCGTATTTTAATATATCTAATTCTTTTTAGGTTGTTGACTTTGGACAGATCTAGCAAACGGAAGCTGGAGGAAGTATTACAACAGTGGTCGGAATGGCATGCTCAACACGGTTCAATGTCTCAAGTATGTTATAAATCATGGTCTCCAGCTTTTACTTTCAGCTATGAAAATTCTGAATTAGTTGAATTGCGTTGTTGTTAGAGTGAGGCAGGTTGAAATAAGATGTGTTTTGATTCTTTTCCTCCCAAATGTTGAACTGAAGTGTCATGGAAACACCTATATGTTTTATCTTTTGATTTTGGATTTTTTTTAACTGAAGTTTTAGGATCAAAGAGGCATAGCAATAGCAAAAACCTAATTGGCCATACTAGTTTGCGCATTTTACTATTCTACCAACAACTTGCCTTCAATTTTAGAATGTGCTTGCTCATTAGTGTGAGATAAGCATTTGTGAGGTGAGTTAGTTTGGCTTAATCCTTGAGCCACTTCCATTATTGGTCTTGAGTTGACTGTTGACCTTGCTTCTATAGATAATCGTGACTTGTAATTTACGGATAAAAATCCAGAAGGCATTGTCTAGTTTAGGGATGAGGATATGATTAAGTGAACTGAATTTCCAAACTAGCCAACTTTTATGACACCTAAATGATAGCCAAACAAAACTGAGAAATGATGCATTGCATCTTAACATTAAATTTCTAATTCCTCCATTTTGTTCCTTCCAAGCTTCCACAGTCGTTATCCCACCACTCTGCTATGGTTCGTGGCATCTTGTAATTCTTCCAAGAAGAAACAGTGAGTTCGTACCTGACGAACTTTTATCATTCATAATCTGCTCTCTGGAAGATAGAATACATTGATTAATGTCTAGTGTAATGGACTTCTATATGCCCTTCGCATTTGCCTCACTGAGCTTTTCTTTCGGAAGACTTTGGGTGATTTTAGTGGTTTAGCGCATTCATAGATATATTGACTTGCAACTGCCTTAATCTTTTATTGCAAAGAAAATGTTTGTTGATGTTCTATGTAATGCAGATAATCTGTTGCTATTTTACTCATGTTCTCAATGTATAATCTTGAACCAACTGATCTAAATTATATACTGTCTTTTAGGAGTTGGATGAAGTGCCAGAATCTGGTGAGGAAACATACTTTCCTGCTCTCTGTGTTGGCATGGAGAAATCCTCTACGGTGGTAATTATCTACACTCATATCTTCTCTTTCCCACTCCCAGTTGTGGACTGAAATTTGAGTGAACCTTGTGTCCTTGGAGATAATGAAATTTCACTTTGTTTTTGCTGTTTACCCTGTCAACATTTTCCTCATTATGTAAACCATGCGAGTTGATTGATAATGCCCTTCATCAATTAACTTCTCTAATTTTGGAGGGCTTTTCACAGTTCTGTTGGCTCATACAAAGGATTAATATTTAAAAATCCATTTCTTGGTCCTACTATGCTATAAAGTAAGGCATTCTTTTGGTTTTTTTAAGTTGGTACACCTACTTTCACAATGGTGTCAATTCGGAAGCCTGGAAGAGGGGGCTAGAACACTCAATATTGCTAAAGTTGACTATTTTTTATATATAAAATATGGAAGTGTGTGTTGATGTGATATTTTGAATTATTATTGTATATGTAATACCTTTAAATTTATCTAAATGCCACCTTAGTTTGTTCTTAAAAAAATTGTTTAGAAAGACAAAGATAAGTTACATTTGGTTTTTTTTTTTTTTTTCTTATGGTGTTATATGTTGCTTCCTTTTCCACATTTTATGATAAAACTATAGTGCACATCATCACCTAGAATGTTTTGCCACACCTCCACCAGGCTAGCGACAAGTTGACTCCAACTAGGGGTGTACACTCTACACAATCTATATGAAGAAAAGAATTGGTTGTAATTTATCCTTGGACCAAAGTATTGGGATTTTTTAGTGTCAGTAGTCGAAAGCAAAATATTGACCTATAGGGGTTCTCACAATATTATGGACCCCAAACTCCGAAAGCAAAATATTGACCTATAGTGGTTCTCACAATATTGTGGACTCCAAACTAACTATCAGATATGATGTCACTATGTCCAAAAGTGAGAATTTTTTTAATCCAATATACTTTTTTTATTTTAGTGCAAAACAGATTCAGTCTTTACAGGTGTATAAGATCATACGAGACCATGAATTAGATGATTCACAGTCCAAATGCAAGGATTATTAATGGTAATATTGGCATATTGAGTTTTTTATTTTTTTGAACTTTTATGGGGAGGGTAATAAGTGATGGATAGTGCTCTCCGATATATAAAGAAATAGGAAAAACATCATGGGATAGAAGAGTTGAGGACTTGCCTCTGGACATAAGAGTAAGGCACAGCAGGTTTGAGATAGAAATAGTGTAGTTTGTAGGAAATTTTTTCCAAGGGAGACGTTAATACTGGATTGCTACTTTTTAGGTTGCCCACAGAGCATATTTGATAATGTTTAATTTCATTTCTAATCTATGCATAAAATGCTGAACTTTGGGAATTTGTGCTATACTATCTTGATATTTGTTGACGTTTATCTGGCATACCATTAGTATATTAAGCACTATTCTTTCCTATTAGGACTAAAAACTGAGAAGCCCCTTTTTAGATTCTTACTGACCAAAAATCATACTGTCAACTACTCTTTTTCTTTTGTCCCACTCCATGAATCCGAACTCTTCTTGTACATAATTTAGTCCATGTCTTAACCTCTTGATTTTATGAAGAAAATATCTCATCCAACCATGCTGTGACTGTAACATTATTGGCAACTTTGGGGTCCTGAATCCGAACTCTTCTTGTACATAATTTAGTCCATGTCTTAACCTCTTGATTTTAGGAAGAAAATATTTCATCCAACCATGCTGTGACTGTAACATTATTGGCAACTCTGGGGTCCTGAAGATTTTTCATTACCATTGAGTTATTCATAATTAGTTAGAACCTGTTTCTCTTTCCCAATTTTATCTAATTTATTATTGGAGGGTTGTTCCCTCAGTTTTGCTTTACCTTGTTAGCTTGTGCCTCTCGAAAATCGATTTGGACCATAGAACCTTCTCCCACTTCTAAATGACAAATGCCTTTTTCCTATCCATATTCGTTTTACCATGATAACCATGTCGTTTTGCTACTTAAGACATCCCTGCGAAATTTAACTCATCATTGGATTTTTTATTGCCAAAATATTGAAAGTTGGTTTGTTTGTGAGTCCCAATTTTTCTACTCTATTTCTTACTTGAAGTGTTATTTTATGTCCAGTCTTTCTGGATAGAGAATGAACCAAAGAAACCGCGGAGCAATGGCTATAATCCTTCTGATGGTGGCACTGTGCCTCTTTATGATCGTGGATTTGCATTAGGTTTGTCTTCAACAGATGGTCCAAGTAATGTGGAAGGGTAAATGACTTTTAACCTTTGTTTCTCTCATGAGTATAATGTTTTAAGATCTAGCCTCTTGGATTTGAGTGTCATTTATGCTCAAGTTACTCGGAAATCTGACAGTTTATATGAGCTCTTTTTTAATTAATTTTTTTGATTCAGTTCAAAAAATGTAAATTAATCATGTTAACTGAGCATAGCAAAGAAAATTAACATTCACAATAATGATTAAATGATAAGAGATGGCAAGGGAAATATAACTGAATTCAGAATACCTATTTCCTAATAAGGCAAGCCATATCTATATATCTACATGCAAGTTTATCAGCAAGAAACTGGATAACCTCACTTGGGTTTGGGATAACTGTGTATTCTGTGTATAGAATTTTACCTTTTTTTTACTATACTAATAAGGAAGGTTCTTAAATGCATGAATTCTATACAACTGGTGTGCATGAGTGGGACCTTCTTCAGTCTCATGTGGTTTTAACTTGTGCCTGACAAAAAAATGTAAAAATAAAATGAATACTCCTCAGTATTTCCACAGGATTATGATTTATATATATCATGGTTTTAAATAATATTCAGTTATTCACTACCCCTACATGTAAAAGGTGCTTATTTTATTTTTTGGCTTTAAAGGGCTATCCATCTGATATTCACTACCACAGGATTTTTTCTTAATTTTTAGTTAATTTCTATTGTATTTATTATTTACTCTTTTTTTTTAAACCAATAGGCTTTTGTGTTATTGCCATGACAACTCTGTTTCAGTTACATGTGATTTCAACCATGATCTTGGCTGTGACTCAGATTTAAATCATTGATGTGTGTTAGAAATATGGATCCTGTGGAAGTATGACAAGTACAGATTGCTGAATGGGTAACTTGAGGAGTATTGCCTATTAAACCGTGATAGGAGAAAGATCATTAGAAACTGTACTCTGTATGATACTCCAATAAATTTGGAACTGTTATCCCTCTGATAGACCAGGAGTGTAAAACACTTCATTTAAGTGCTCCATTAATTAATTATGATTATGTTCCAGATATCTGTTGGTTCACATTTACATACAGTATTCTACCTTTAGTATTTGCTTTGCTGGAGAACCTTTCATGTTTTATATCTTTCTTCTGTTTTATAGGGGCTTGGAAATAGTGGGCGAGGCTGCTCGTTGTTTCAACTGTGGTTCTTACAGCCATTCTCTGAAGGAGTGCCCTAAGCCTCGCAATAATGCTGCCGTAAATAATGCCCGGAAACAGCATAAATCCAAGCGGAATCAGATTGCTGGATCTCGCAATTCTACTCGATATTATCAGAATTTGTCTGGTGGAAAATACGAGGGGTTAAAGCCAGGTGCTTTAGATGCCGAAACAAGGCGACTTTTGGGGATTGGGGTAAGAGCTTGCATCATCAAATAAAAACAAACATCTGTTCCCTGTGCTAGAGAATTAGTGCTCTATAAAGTCTAAATGCTTCTATTGGGCAGAAATTTACAGCTAACTCAACCTGAAATGTTAGAGAATTTAACTCAAATTTAAGATAGCCCTATGCTTTATCAGGCCTCATGTAACATCATACTTGAACAATATGGGAATGCTTAATGCAAGAACTGGAAAGTTATTACATATATGCATCATAAATGAATCAGTACAAGAGAAATGCTTGATTACATATATGCATTGAAAATGAATCAGTACAAGGGAAATGCTTTTCTTAAATCAGGCAGTATGTTTGCTATTTTTTGGATTAATAAACATGGAGTAGGTTTAGACCAGGCAAAGGACATGTGAAAGCTTTCCTCATACAGTTTCTGAGGATCATCTTGATTGATCTTCTGGTTTTTTATGGTATCATTTGGTGACTGAACAATGTGCTAGCTTGAAGTCTAAAATCCATTCATTTGCTTATATGTTCATTTTTCCCTTCATGTTCAGCACTCTCCACTGTGAATATACATAAATAACTAAAAGAAAAGGGTTTTGTTCACTGCTCCAAAAATTTAATGTACTGGCCTATTGGTAAGTTTCAGAAGTTATCCTTCTGATAAGGTTTAACTGCAAGTTGTTCTGGTGAAGTCAGTATAATATTCAAACATTTGGTATTGTCATTTCTGAAGATTGATAATTTCTTAATATAATCTTCTTAATAGGTTTCATATTAAGTAACATTGTTTTGTACTATGGTAATGGTTGGTTACTGTTCATCTTAGTTTGGGGTTCTAAGCTGGAAAATAGCAAAATTCCACTTTTTCTGAAGATTGATAATTTCCTAGTTTAGGTTTAACTGCAATTGACTGTTCTTTTGTGTTGCAGGAGCTTGATCCACCTCCTTGGCTCAACAGAATGCGAGAACTCGGATACCCACCAGGATATCTAGGTAACTGAATTAATTATTTGATTAACTAATTTCCTAGTTTTCACAGCATTTTAACTTCTCATAATTTAGTTTTAATTGCCCATACTGGTGTACCTCTTTCTAATGACTTCTTAATCTCCATGCCAAAGTCATTAAGGACTATAATATGTGGAGGAAAAGTTTGTTGCATTTGGTTGAGACATAAACCTGATGTCTGATTTTTGTGTGATTGATTTTATTTTGGTGGGTTTAATAAATATGTTTATAAATATTATGAGCTGCAAACATATTTGCACCTAGCTAAACATTGTTATTCCATATGTTGCTTTTCCTTTTCATTTCTCATGGGTAGTTGCGTACAAGATATCAATATTCGTCTATATTTGTTTGGAGGCTGAAAAATCACTGACAATATCCGTGAATTTGAATTTCTCCTCCTGGAAGCACCATCCATTAAGAAAACATTGTCTAAGCGCTCTCTGGACACTAGTCACAAGGTTGATGATAATAAAGGAAATTCGGACTATGCACGACACTTGTTACAATTGCTCGAATGCTTATTCAGCTAAGTATGAATGAAGCACGATTCTTTGCACTTAAGTGTCTGAAGCTGTGTTATTATGCAGTTTCCTTGTCATTCTTAGTTGAGTCCATTTACAATTTGTTGTAAATAGAATGGTGCTTGTTATTTTAGATAAATTATTTGTTCATGCCATTACCTTCATATTTCAGATCCAGATGATGAGGATCAACCATCGGGGATCACAATATTTGCTGATGAGGATGTCCAGGAAGAACAGGAAGATGGGGAAATAGTTGAAACAGAAAACTCAGACCCACCAAGGAAAAAGGCTGTTGAATTTCCCGGAATAAATGCACCAATCCCTGAAAATGCTGATGAAAGACTCTGGGCAGCTGGGCCTTCAGGCTATGACCCAACTAGGAACCGGTTACACCGTAGGTCAAACCAATCTTCAGAATCTATTAGCAGATGGAATCACTACGAACAAAGAGGGCATAGGGACTCCATTGATGAAGGGCCTCCAGGCGTTGATCCAGTATTTAGTCCATCTAGATCTAGTTATCCTCCAAGATATGGTAATCATGATTCTAGTTATAATTTGGATAATCCTAGGGATTCATTCGCTTCCCTTTCAAGGCCACATTCTGATAGAGGGAAGAGGAGTCCTTTGGTATATGAAGATTCTGCAAGTCATAGTTCATCACCATACTCATCTTCGAATAAACGTGCTTCGCCTAAGGATAGATTAGAGAATGCAACAGATGAGAGGTGGAATGAATCTGGGTCAAATTATTTGCATCGAAGTAATGACGAGTATGACCGACATGAGCATGACCGGCACCGCCACCGTAATTGGAGGTAAATGGCATTGTCCATTGTTGTAACATTATGGAATATATGTACTTTTAACTCACAGAGAATGTGGAAAAACAGCAAGATGGAGTATCCATTTTTGTTTTCTGACAGGAGATATTTATTTCCCTATCCAACAACTAGGGGAAGGGCCAAAAGGCTATTGTACAAAAGAATAGTGGGATTTTGCTAATTTAGATGGTTTTATAGCAATTCATTTGTTGAGGGCCTTCTATTTTTCTGTCGTAGGATAATCTATTTGGAAAGAATTGTCAACCTCAATGTTTGCAACTTTTATAATTACATTTGCATGTTGTAACTTTCATGCAATTCATGCAGATTCTGAAGGAATGAAGTTTCAAACTTCGTGGAAAAAATTTTGACATTATCATATTTTTATTTTTAAACTTTACCTAAAGCGTTGTGGATGAAGAAAAATATTAGATGGGATCAAATAGCAAAATTATGTTTATGAAATTATTATTATTTTTTTTTTATCTGTTTTAGAGAAGAAGTGAGAAGAAGTTTAATCTGTTTGCATTTTGAGTAAAAATGTTTTTCTATCATAATTAAGTTAATGTTATATAAGCTTTAATTAGGTTTTTATTAATTTTTAACATTTAACCTCTGTAAATCAGAAGAAATAATCAATTGTCTAAATTGGAAGAAGAATTACCTAAAATTAGAAAAAAGATAATATAATATTGCCGATCTCGTTTAAAAAAATATATATATATATAACTGTAAATGCAAGGGGACGACGTATTAATTAAATATAAATGACAAAATAGCCTACTATTACGTAGTGTGACGTTATATTCAATATGAATGACAAAATAGCTAATTATTACAAAGTGTTCCATTAGCAAAAAAAAAAAAAAAAAATTATACGAAATGACTAAATAGTTTAACAAGCCCCGAGAATTAATTTTATAAAAAAATAAGTATATGATAATAATATTAACTAGAATTGAGAGTCTAACTAATTAGTTATCTTATAAAAATTCTACTACATAAAGTTTTTTTTTTTTTTTTTAAAAAAAGAGAATAATTATAATTTTAGTATATAAACTTTGAATATTTTTTATTTCAATTTTTCTAATATTATTTTTTATCAATTAAGTGTCTGGACTAATAAATATTTTATAATTAAATATATTTGATTGAAATTTTTCAACGGAAAATCGTTTACTTTTTCTCCACTTTATATATTTCTTAATATTGTTAATTCTCTCTTATTTAATTTTTTTTATTTATTTTGAATAAAAATTAAATTATTAAAAATTCTGAGATTTTTTTCTTTACAATATGAGGTAGAAGACAATAAAAAGAAGTTAAAGAAATAATTAAAAAAAAGATAAGTGAATTGAATGGATATTCATATTTGATATTGTTTATTAAATAGAATTATATATTCTAATTTTTTGATAAATTATTTTAGCCTTATGTACTTAATAAAAAAAATTATTTCTATATTTAATTAATAAAAATAATTAGACATTAAAATTGGCAAAAATTACGTATCAATAATATTATTATTTAAAAAAAAAACAAAAAGAGAAAGACACGGTGGAATCCGACGTTGCAAGAGCGGGGTCCGTGCAAATTTTGCGGATTAGGACACACTCGGCTAAGTCTAGCCCACCTGCGGACACACACAGATAACAGATTGCAAAACACCGGCACAGAACAACTTGTTACTATTTATGAAACAAAATCTGATCCAAAAACCCAGACAAAAAGAAAAATCCGAAACATAAAAAAAAAAAAAAAAAGAGAAAAGAAAATTCTTGCCCACACGTACAGGTTTCTTTCCTTAAACCCTTCTTCAAATTTCTCTTTCCGATTTAGGGTTTCTTTTATTGGTTCTCGATTTTGTCGGTAACTACTGTTACTTGTTCATCTTCTCTCCCTCTAAACTCATAGTTTAAGGAAAAAATTGAAAATAGAAAGAGAATACGAAGGTTTAATCTATCAATCAATCTGCATTGTGATTATATGATCTTATCAATATTGTTTTATTGTTGTTATGTAATTGAATTGTGCTTTGTTTGCTTTCTTCGGTCATGTTCTTGTGTTGCTGTTATCGTTCTCATTTTGTTGCTAGGGCTAATGGATTTTGTTATGAAACGGTGCCGTTTAAGGATTTGAAAGCCTCAATGTATGCGTGTTTACTTCGAAACACTTTTTTTAATTTGCGGTTAGGTATATGGAAGTTTGGCGGGAATGCTTGTTGATTCGATTGCTCTGTATGTTTTGTACAATTTGAAGGGTAATATGAATTCTCTTTTAGCTTTCAATTTTTGGTAGGAGAATTCCAGTTTATTTGATTTTATGAACTTAATTGCTTTTCTAATTCCAAATTCTTCTGTTAATTAATGCTTACTCGTTTGTTTGTTGTAGATAATGGATTAATAATCTATTTGAGGTGTGTTTGTATATCTGCCCCTAGCTAAGTTTAGTACTCATATGACGTACAAGTGTTTTTGGGTAATGCAATTGAGTCAGATGAGGTGCCTTGATGTGATGTTCAATGCCTGTCAGTATGACTATAGAACAATAGCCAATCCGTTGCATTTTGTTTTGCTGGAGTAAGTAGAATATTGTGACGATTGAGGCATTTAATGCAGTTGAAGTTAATTTTAATTTTTGTAGCATATCGGTGCATTTGTGGAATTCTGAATAACAATGCAGTTCACGAAGTGTAATTATTTTGTTGATGACAAACAGCATATAGAAATGGGTCAATAAGTTACTCTTTGATGTCGATTCCTAAATACCAAGTATGGCCCTTAATGAGCTATCGTTTGGAGCATACCAACAACAATGGCAAATAAGCTTAATCCCAAATTAGTTGGATGGCCTATATGAATTCTTTGTTTTCATCTGCTCTGTTCGCAGTTAAGTCCATACTGATGTCAAGAATTAATGAATCATACAATTTCTCTGAATGTGGTTCTGGGTCTGCCTGTATCCCATTTAGCACTCTACGCTTATAATATATTGCATTTATGAACCAGAGCATACAGAGGTCTATGTAGTCCTTAACCAAACCATCTTAGGTGTCCTTTCATTTTATCCCCTAACTTGTGCTACTTGTGCCTTTAGTCAGATGTGGTAATTTTTAGTGTTGTCTGACCACAAATCCATTTTAGTATCCACACTTGTATGATATTGAACTTGCCTTTCACTTTGTTAGATATCTTCCTATCAAAAATCCTAGATTTGTTTATTTCATTGATCCTTCTTAATTGTATTGATTTATCCTAAATGTTGCGTTTCAATTGGAATGTGATTATTCACCATGTACAATTATCCTGCTAAGCATCCATGAGATATGACATGCACTATGGATTAAAGGTTTCTTTTGCTGGTATATAGCTTTTGCATCTGACCGGGTTATTTTGGTAGGATGTAATCTTATATCATGTTTTCTGAAGCGGGGATAGTCTCTTGAATACTTATTAGTGATGATGTATTTTTCAATAGAGCCAGGTTTATATAGAAATACATCAGAGTCAAAATTACCCAAATCTTTTTTTTATTTCACTTGTTTTGTTTGCTCGTGAATTTCTAATAGTTATGTAATTGTAGCAGTATGAACATAGACCTACATAACTAAGCAAGATGCTTGCAAAGGGGTATGTGTCAGAGCAGATCTTTGGCCAGATACAAATCCATCCTTTCTCAAAATCAAGTCTCTCCCAGCTGGGAGGGAACGCTTCACATCAGTACCATGTAAATGACCTGAATGGCGGTCAGAGTGACTGGCGTAAAGATCCCAGAATCAGTTGCTTTCGTGATTTGGTTAGAAACAGAATGTAAGTTTTAGGAGTTCTCCTTAACTCTTATCAAATACTTTCTCCTAACATGAACTCCAAGGAAAATTGGGGAGAATTTAAGTAATTTGCATTGGATATTCATCCTTAATATTTCGTAAACTGTTCCCATGTGTATGCAGTG
Organism: Jatropha podagrica; assembly: GCA_947857235.1. Taxonomy (NCBI): domain Eukaryota; kingdom Viridiplantae; phylum Streptophyta; class Magnoliopsida; order Malpighiales; family Euphorbiaceae; genus Jatropha; species Jatropha podagrica. The sequence continues at coordinate 62,677 of CANUEP010245367.1, forward strand.
CTGAATGTTGTGAATTGGAAACAAATTATCAATGGCAAGAACAAGCATCTAATCTTGTAAATAGCTTAGAAAACCAATTGTTTATGGAAGCTGCTTCAAAGGTATGTTCTGATAATTAAGCTAATAGTTAGACCAATTCCTATCTTTTTGTTTAATCTTTATATGTTATAGCGAATATTCATGCAGCATGGTGTCATCTTAAATCAGAAATTGTCTGTCTAATGACCAATCTAGTATATGATGACTTTTACATTTTTGGATTGAGAAATCTATTAGACCGCGCTGGGGGTGGGGTGGGGGGAAGGGAAAAGAGAAGTGTGAGAATGGCGCCTTAAACCTTAAAGAATCAATTGGTTGCACTTCTTGTTCAGTTGAGGTTTCATTAAAGTGCAAGACAGGCTTCTAATCTTTTTTAAATATTTCCAGGAGGAGTATATGAATCAGGATGTGCTGAGACAGCGGTTACAATGTCAATTGAAAAAGATGATGGCTGATTTAAATTGCAGCCAACTAGCATGCAGCTACACTGGACCCACATTCGAAGTGATGCCAACCTTGGGTTTGACTCATGGTTTCAATTCAGCAACAATACCTCCTTTTGATCGGTTCACCATTGATATTGTTGAGCACAACTCGATGATGGCTGATGATATTAATAAATTTAGCTTCCTAAAAGGTATGCCATTGAATCTTCCAATGGATTTGTTGAATAATTTGATATTTTTCTAGTTTCATTTTCCATAGAATTTTTTTTCCCTTTTTCGCCACTGTAGGATTACTGGACGGGAACAAGCCAGAAGTTGCAAACATGTGCGCTGATTCACACATGAGGCAGATTTCTAATGAGATGCTTCTTTCCTCTGAAAGGAGTTCTACTGTTCCTACATTTTCTGAAATGAGTTCTACCATCACTACAAGTTCCCATGGGGAAGGGTTTTCTGAGTTTGAAGCTTTTGACGGTGGATCACTCTTTTCCAAGGGAGACTATCAATATAGTTTGGAGGCGTCATCCAAAGACAGTGTTCAACAGCAACTTCTTGCTCACGGTATGTGCATTTGCATATTGACCAGATTCTCCAAATTCTTGGGTCTCTATGCTATATTAGTTAATTTATTTCGGCCACTTTATTTTTGACAGCTGTCTAATGGTCAGTTATTAACTAAAAAACGTCATGTAGCTCCAAGTGCAAACGATTGAAAGTAGTAATTACATCCTTTGAATGTTTTGTTGCATTTTTCCCCCATCAGTGTACTAAACTTTATGAATTTTTCTTTTTATATTGTTTACTTTTAACTATACTTTCTCTCGAACTTTCTAAAGAAGATACTAATCTTGGAGAAAATTGACTTGCTACTGTAACTGTTTTCTTGGCTTTGTTTGGTCCAATATGTGGATGATTCTCGGTATTTACCATGACCCAAATTTATTCCTGATACCACTTGTAACTTTATGATTGCTGTATATGTCTGTACTACTTGCTTCATGGATTTAAGTTATAATGGTTGGTTATGCACTTATAGAACTTTAACATAGCTCTTAGTGATAACACATTCTCTGAGCTGTATAGAGCTGGTCTGCAATCAGCAACAATGTACTATAGTTACAGCTAAATTAGTTGTGCATGCTTCAGAAGTTTATGTTATTTAAAACTGTTATCCGTGAATAGTTTATCTAATTTGTAATATGTAATCGACCTATACGCTTAGTTTCTTTTTTTTATTTTTTTTATCCCCCTCTACTCACTACCCTTTTTATTTTGTGATGTGGGTTGTGTCTTTTGCACATACAGATATGTATAATGCTTGTCATTATTTTTCTATGTAACTTGCCCGTCTTATCTTTAATCTCCTCTTATCTTTTTTTGTGTGCTTTGTATTTTTCCCTCATCTATTTGTTTTATAAGAGTGATTTGTCCATTTTGAGTTACACGTTTGCAGGTGTTACAAATAACCAGAACGAAGTATTGAGGTTTGCATCTACACTGAGTCAAAGCTCAGAGATACCGAATTCAATCTTGCAGATCTCGGAACATGCTCCCCAAATAATTTCTGGAGACACTATTTTTCCTAGTATGGATATTGGCATGAATTCAACTGTTGATAGGTTACTCCAACCTAAATCAGAGACCCTAGAGCAGAAACAACAGCAAACTTATTCATCACACAAGCACTTACATAAAGCATTGGAGGATGAAACACCTTGTTACTTTTCTGAAAAAATAGCTGGTAAGCATTTTCAGTTCCCATCAGAACAGTTACATGGAATCCATGTTGCTTCAGAAAGTTCTTCACTTTCCATTTCAAAGGGAACTGCTGGCCTGGAAAAATCAAGCAACGATCCCTCTGTTGAACAAAAGATTTTACTTGCTTATGTCAGCCACAAGAGTTCAGCAAGTTCCAGAGGGGACTGTATGGTTTCTTTTGTTGGCCACTTGCATTCAACTATGTGCAATAATTGCATGTGCTTGTGTGAACGTTTTTTTTCCCTCCTGTCACATTTTGATACTTGTCATGGTGCTGACTGCTATATCTGTAGTCCTGTCCAATATCAATGTGACGTGAGTAAATGTCACCAAAATTTTGAAAATATGAACAATGGACTTTTAAGCAATTCCAGCAATACTTGTGCTGGTGGTTCTGGCTTCTGCTCTTCAGAAATCATGCTGCCACTACCACCTGCAAAGCGTTTGAAGCGCAGCTTGCAGTGTTCAGAAAACTTGTTGCCTCCTTCAAAGGATCTGAAGATGGAGAATTCCTCTTGTCTGCCATCTGAAAATAGATTTGCTTCTGTGTTGGCACCATTATTGGCTCATCCCTTTGACCCAGAAGGACTTCCACCCTTGCAGCAATTGCCTGAATCTCCTGTATCTATTAATTCTGAGGTTCTGGAGGGGACAATTGAATTATCAAAGCCCATGCGAAATTCTTCAATTGCTGATCAGACTAGGCAAAGTGCTGGTAATGAGTTTTCCAAAATCAGTGCTGAGAGTTCCGGCACTCCTGAAGAACCAAGTGTTGGTCCCAAGGCTGGGAAGATAGACTCTAGAAGTTTTAGTGTGATTGCAGATGCTGTAAAAGATGAACCTCGAGAGTTGAGGTTTGATACCTCGTCAGCACTCTCTGAAGTGCTTGGCACCACTTCTAAAGAGGAAGTGATACGATTAATGCCTAATTGTGACCTTGCCAAGCCATATATTGAGACTGAAAAGGAAGTAGTGAAGCCAGATAACCCAAAAGTACGAGGTGTTTCCTTGATTGAATTTTTCTCAGCAGATGAAATAAGGGACCATATATCAAGCCTTCGGCGGTGGATTGGTCAGGTTTGTGGATTGACTTCACTTCTTTGTTTCCTGAATTGAACTGTTGTTAAAGGTTGCAGCTACAGATGAAACATTGTGATTGCCTGTTATTTTCTTTTAACCATTTCTGTTGCAATATATTTTGAAATATAGGCTGAACCAATTGTTTAATTTGGATGGTTTATGCTGGAATTAGACCATGCAATTACTGGTCCGATTGCTTTTTTCCTTTTAGAATGTGAGTACTGAGTTTGGTGGATCCAAATTTTAAATATTTTCATATCAACAAAATTAAAATTTTGTTCATAGCCAGTGCATAAATTTGTTTGTTCATATGCTAGTGCTTCCTTAGTATGTGTTTAGTTGTCTTTTGGTCTTACTGGAGTTAAATCCTTTGCTCTTCTTTCTGTCATGATGTCATTAGAAATGTAGATTTCCATAGCGGAATAATGCTACCTTCTCCAATTACTTCATTCAAGCTGCATGAGGCTAGCTCTGACTTTTTTTGCTTTTGAATGAATGCTAATATGCTTCCGTGTCTTCTTTCAGAGAATATCAAAGGAAGAGGAGGAAAAACAAGTAGTGCATTGTACGAATGATAATACATGTCAGTTGTGTGCAGCAGATAAGCTTTTACTTGCTCCAGTTCCAATATATTGCTCATCTTGTGGTTCTCGTATCAAACGAAGTGTTATTTATTATAGTACCTCAGAGGAAAATGGTATGCGGCATTGTTTCTGTACGTCATGTTTTAAGTGTCGAGGTGGGCATATCAAATTCCATGGGATTACTATTCCCAAGGCAAAGCTGGATAAGAAGAAGAATGATGAAGAAATTGAAGAACCGGTAAGCTAAGGTAACGTCTTTCCTTCTCAGCTTTGTGAAATCCTAACACTTATTCTTCTGCGGTTTTTGTTTTCATGCAGTGGGTCCAGTGTGACAAATGTAAAGGTTGGCAACACCAAATATGTGCTCTCTTTAATGATAAAAGAGACATGGAAGGGCAATCCGAGTATGTATGTCCCAAATGCTGCTTGGAAGAGATAGAAAGTGGAGAATATATGCCATTACCAAATACTGCTGTTTTTGGTGCAAAAGATTTGCCTAGCAATCTGCTGAGTGATTACATAGAGGAAAGGCTCTTCAGGCGTCTTCAGCAAGAGAGAGAGGAGAGGGCAAAGGTTTCCGAAAAGAACCTTGATGAGGTTAGTTGCCAACTCTGCACTAGGGTACTGTAATTTTAGCCATGCTCAAATTCAGCTTTTTTAGGGCAGAAGGAATACATTGCAAAGCCAAATTTGATGAATATCATCCATCTTCATTTAGTCAATATAATTTGAATCAGTAATAAATTGTTTGAATTGAATTATCAAAATGATATCAACATGAAAGGCTAAGGATCAATTGATAATACTGGAAGAATTATTTAAAAAATTTAATGCACTCAAACGTTACAATTGTTTGGTCATTAGGCTTTCATGGAATGTTTTATGAAACTTCTAAGAGTTGGTCAATAATGAATATCTTCTGTTTGGAGCACATGTGATAAGGACCAGTCTAATCTTGTTTACAAGTAGAAATATATACGTGTGAATATGTGAATGTCTTCTTGGACATTTCTGTTATGAATAATCTGCAATCTTAGTTTCAGGAACTTTGATTGATATGTAATGTTCTCTTGGTTACTAGGTTCCTGCAGCAGAAGATCTTATTGTTAGAGTGGTGTTATCTGTTAATAAACAGTTGAAAGTGAAGCGACAGTTTTTAGAAATGTTTCATGATGGCAATTACCCTGAAGAATTTCATTACCAGTCGAAGGTGAGAGTTTTTGCATTTAACATAATAATTCATGGTTGAATCAATTATTTTCTTCATAACGTTATTTTTGGACGTTAGGAAAACATTATTTGAAGTATTGAAAATATCAGATGGTATGGCACTGCCTTTACTTCAGCTGTCCTGTTAGACTGATTGCTCACCTTTTTTTGGCATGCTTTCGTTGGTCAAACCCTTAAACAAGATGCTGTTTTTTAATTTCTTAAGGATTATAAAGTAATTTGACACAGGTTCTGAGATTGAACCACTGATATCTAGACTGACTGTCTTTGGTTTATACAAAAAAAAATGGCTTTTTTCAGGTTATTCTTTTGTTCCAGAAGATTGAAGGAGTTGATATATGCCTTTTTGGCATGTATGTACAGGAGTTCGGTTCGGAATGCAGTCAGCCAAATCATCGTTGTGTTTATATCTCATATCTTGATTCTGTCAAATATTTTAGGCCAGAGGCAGAAACTGCAGCTGGAGAAGCCCTTCGTACTTTTGTTTACCATGAAATTTTGGTAACCTTTTCATCTTCAAATCTTTTTTTATTTCTAACAACCTAGATAGTGTATATATTTATTTATTGTCTTTTTCCATCTTCAGATAGGATATCTCGAATACTGTAAGAAACGAGGTTTTGTGGCATGCTACTTATGGGCCTGCCCCCCTTTGAAGGGAGAAGATTATATCTTGTATTGCCACCCAGAGACTCAGAAAACGCCAAAGTCTGACAAGCTGCGACAGTGGTATGTCTCTTGCTTGCGCTCTCTGTAGTTTAATTTTGGCTCACTATTCTTGTTGGAGCATTATTTTGCACTCATCTTGGAGTGGAACCACTTGCTGCATTTTTTTTTTTTTTTTTTTTTTGCTCCAATCCCTATAGCTACTATTACTCTATCTGCCTTCCTTTTCCCCTCTTCACCTCTCTGCTTGTTAGCATATGTCTTGACTAATTACTGGTTCATGTTTGCAGGTATCATTCAATGCTAAGAAAAGCATCCAAAGAAAAGATTGTGGTTAATTTCACTAATCTATATGATCACTTCTTTGTTCCTACTGGGCAACTATACTCCAAGGTAACAGCAGCTCGTTTGCCATATTTTGACGGGGATTATTGGTCTGGTGCTGCTGAAAATGTCATCAAGAATATAGAGCAGCAAAATGAAGAACATTCAGGCAGGAAGATGAAGAAAGTAATGACAAAGAGAACTCTAAAGGCCATGGGCCATACAAATTCCTCTGGTGGTGTCACTAAAGATATTCTACTGATGCAAAAAGTAACCTCACTAATCCTCTTTTTCTCAGAGTTTGTATGTCTCCATGTGTGTTTGTCTTCATTTCTTTGTGCAATATTTTTTGGATAAACACTTTTTAAGCTATTATCCTTTGATCCAATGTCCCATAAGGCCCAAAATTAATGTTTGGATCAATTTAGTATATTTAAAAGCTAACAGTTGTTCCAAAAGCTAAAAATTCAGTTAAATTGATCGTAAATCAATATTTCTGCCTTAAGTTCATCCACAAAGTTAAACTCTGGGTCTAATTGGACATCAAGTGAAAGTTCTGCACGGGGGTAGGGGGTTTGCAAGTTGAGTGTCTATCCATATTTTTAGTTCAAATGTGAAGTTAGGTATGTTAGATATTTCTATTTACAGTCAAATGGGCTTTTTTAACTCAAATCTGCAGAAAAGGACGATGAAAAAAAAATCACTTTATTTCTTGCATCTGAACAATTAGCTGGTCGCTGAACTAGCTCTGTGTTTCAATAATCAATAGAAACCATGTGCTGTGTCAATCACACTTACCAAGGTGAATCATTTAAGGAGCACAATGATTTGGATTCAAAGAATATAACATGCATAAACAATTCAATCTGGTCAATGTTGGCTTCTGCTATTAGTCTAGAAGATACAGGAATTTATAGTGATCAATTAGCTTTTTGCATTTCCTGTTCCTATATTTCTGGAACTGTTCTTTTTTCTTTCTGGATCTTAAGCCTACTTTTGTTGAAATTATGGACGTTTCTTGAATGACTGACAGATAGATGAATGTAGTCCTTATATGCATTTGTCTCTATGCTATATCTTCTGACTTCATGAAACTGGAAGAAGCACAGATGAATTTAGCATTTTGAAGCTAAGAGATCATTTTCATTCTATGTGATTAGATTATTCCCAATGACTGATTAAGTTATTCCCAGTGACTTGTTCTAATTAATTTCTCTCTTTACCTTTATCAGTTAGGGCAAACTATTTCTCCTGTTAAGGAGGACTTCATTGTTGTCCATTTGCAATTTGTTTGCACGTATTGCCACGAAGTTATATTAAATGGATGGCGATGGTGTTGCAGCAGTTGTAAAAATTTTCAGCTATGTGAAAGGTAAGCACACATGCTAATATATTCACTCTCTTCTTCCCTTCCCTCCTCTTTCAGAAACAAAAAGATTTTCCATCTATTTGCTGCTCTTTGGTGGTAAAAAATGGGGTTCTCATGGTTGAAACCTGGTTCTTCTCCACATTTTATGCCGAATAATTGTGGTACATTTCATTGGTATAAATTCTAAAATATTCGTTCTCAGGTGTCATAATGTTGAACAAAGCCACAATGGGGGAGACACACATACTATAAGCAGCAAAGAAAAGCATTTACTCTCTAAGGTGAATCCCAAAATCAAACTTAAATGATCTGTCTTTGTAAACATGAAGTTGGCACATTTCATTTACATTTAGTTATCTTTTTAGGTTATGGTTGATGATGTTCCATCTGATACCAAGGATGAAGATGTTATTCTGGATAATTGGTTATTTGAAAATAGGCACGTCTTCCTTGGCCTCTGTCAGAGGAATCATTATCAATTTGACACACTTCGCCAAGCCAAGCATTCCTCTATGATGATCCTACATCATCTTCACAACCCAATAATGCCCACCGACAAGATCACCTGCAACATTTGCCTGCAGGATACTTGTACTGGTGACAGTAATGTTTGTGCTACATGCTGTAATAAGAAATTCGGTTCTTCCCGTATTCATAGGTCAGCTTACAACCCTTGTGTACCTAATGGTGAAGACGAGGATAAATATGCACTGCCGAAAATTCTTATGGTAAGAAGAAACTCCCTTGACATTTTTGCATGTAAAGCATTTTTCCAATTTGTTTTGTTCCATATATCTGCAAGGCAATCATATCATTATCATTGGTAATCATAAGTCTAATTTAGAGAACTTCAAAACTTTTATAAATTGATACTATGTTTCAGGGAATTTTAGATTTACCGTGTAATTTATTGTGCAGGTGAAGGAACTGCTAAATGTTCTACAGCATGCTGATCAATGCAAAGCAACCAGTAATGATCCCTGCTATTACCCAAACTGCCATCAAATCAAAAGATTGTTCCTCCATGGATCTAAGTGCACCATCCGGCTCAGTGGAGGTTGTAAGATCTGTCAAAAGATGTGGTACGTACTGAGATTGCATTCTAAGACTTGCGAGCAAACAGATTGCAGTATACCTCGCTGCAGGTTGGTACTTGAGACTTCCTATATTCTGTTCTTAAAGTCATGTTCCTCCCTAAAATGAAGTCCAAGTCACCATAGAAATCAAAATCCGTGTTTAAACTGTTTGTGCTGTATTTGCAGGGATTTGAAGAACCAGAGATTACTAGGGCAACCGAACACACCAAGTATATAAGATAAGATGAGGAGGCAAGTGTACAGTTTGTCAGGGAAGAGAATCAATTGTACAGTTAGCTGAGTTTTGAAGTTATGAAATATGCAAAGCAAAGTTTTGATAGCCAAGTCATAGAAGTTATTTAGCTTTTCTTCTTTTTCTAGGATGGGAATCGAGGAGGTGATAACTGATAAGTAGATATGTTGAAAGTGAAATTTACTGATCGTAGTTTATAGGTAAAGTCTTTTAGGCTGATTCAAGTTCTGAGCTTGATGATAATAACATTCATCTCCGGCCTCGCTTAACATGTTCGAGTTGTATAGCTGAACTAGTATATTAGTTATAATCTATATGTTCCTACATTTCTTATTGTATTTTATAGAAAGTAAACTTACATATTACTAAGGATATAAGCTTGTTTCTAGTTTTTCTTTTCCTGGAAAAGTCTAATTGTGTAATTTAATTTCTTACAGGAAAAAAAGAAGAAAGGAAATCAAAATGTATATTTCATCTTAAATTATTTTTCACTATCTAATGCCAACTTTTTTTTTTTTTTTTTTTTTTCTGGGCCAAGTGAACCCATGTCAATGAACTTGTGAAAAGATTACCAAAATGGCAAAATAACATTCATCCAATCCTCAAAATTTTTTAAAATTTAATATTATAATGTTTATATAAAATGTGTTTTGGTCAATTATATTGATGCCATCTTTTTCGTTTTTATAAACTATCAATATCTACAAGCTATTATCAAGGATGGCAAATCTAAGATTGCTCACTTTGTTCACTCCTAACTTCAAATCTAACTTGAACTTAGTCACAGTTCTCTCTGCAAGTGTGTTTAATAAAGAGAAAATAAAGTATTAAAACATATAGCATCCAATCAAAACATCTCAAATTATATTATTCACTGACATACGGGCGACAGGTGAAAAGATTTTACAAGCTGTCAAAGTTGAAAAAATACAAACATTTTTATACAAACAATTTGGATAATGTGGAAGACGAGTCCAGTGTTTAATATGGCACTGGTCATTGCCACATCAAATCATCTACCATTGTACTAAAACATTAAAACAGGCCCCAAAAATAAAATCCTGAGAATTCTAACCAAAGAAAACAGTGCTAAGAAAACAAGATCCCTTCACCTGGATTAGGACTTATAGCAAATCATAACTACATTTGATTTGTTAATTAATACACACTACTACACATCAAATGGCTCCTAAAAAAATCTGAAACAATCAATAATCCCATTAAAACCACCCAATCCGAACAAGATTCAGTGTCATCACGTTGTGAAAAAAGTCCATAGCTTCTTGCCAATCGAAACCTCACCAGGATGCTGAGACTCGTCTTCGTCATCATCATCATCATCATCATCATCATCGCCATCATTTTCTCTACGCGACTCGCTCCTATGCTCGTCTGTTACGTCGTACTCCCTATCCCCTTCAGGAGTACCATTTACCTCCTCACTCAGTGCAGCATTGTCAAACAAGTTTCTGGTCATATCATCAGCCTGATTGTCCGAGACCTTCTCCATCTGACAAAACAAAATTAAATTTCAAAATCTGGATTACATTTTGTGTTGCCACAGAACTACCACCAGACAAACAATCTGAACCAATCAGAAACACCTAAACACTGCTAGATTGCAGAATACAGTCCTATAACTAATAATGTCATATTGCAATTTTTTTTTTACAGCACTCACCTGTACAAAGTGTGCGCTTCCACCATTCTCACTAGCAATCCCGATTGAAGTTGGATCCTTGACACTATCATCTTCATTATTTCCACCATTGACCTCTGATAAGGCTTTATCAGTTACAACCGTGACTCCGCTGGTTGCATGAGACACAAATTCATGCATTAGCAATGCTAGAAAAAGTGGTTTAACAACTTATAATTAATAATTATAGTGAGGAGACGTCAGTCAAGCGAGTGCATGTGCTCTCATTTCAAAGGATCCAAAAGATTTTTCAAATGGCACCTCCTTGGACAGCACCTCTGCTATACAACAGCAAACATTTTGGGTTGCCGAACACATGCAGCTCCTATAATCTTTGCTTTGCAGGGCCAATGCTCTGTAATTACCCCTTCTAAACATTTTTCATGTAAATAGCTAATTGTGAATTGAGAACTTACCGTTTAGGCCGTCGAAGGTTATACCGCTTTTCGCCTGGAGCTTGCAGAGTGGCAACTTTTTCTTGCCTCTTCCTTCGCTTGCCAGCTGTGACACTATCTGAGCGGCCCTCACTGTCATCACCATCATGCTCGCTCACTGTGTTTTGGGATCTTGGATTACGGTTACGTTTCCGGGCATTTCTTGGAATTCCTTTATCCATGAGACTAGACTCATCGCGGCTTTCAGCTTTCAGATGGCTAGAATCTTCAGTCTTATTTGGCTCAAAAGATTCACCAAGTATAGCCTTCGCATCTTGCACAACTGCCTTCACTGAGCGTGTTCTACTAATTCTAGGCCTGCCTCTCTTATGAGCCTGGCGGCCTCGCTTAAAATCAGAAGCCTGAGAGACTTCCTGAACATCTGGTGCCTCACTGTTAATATTGCTCTGGTCATCAACTGATAAATCCTGGGTACCTTGAACCTCTCTGACGTTAGAATCAGACTCAATCCTCTGGACATCCAATGTAGTATTTTCAATCGCAAAAGATAACTCTTGTTCATTTTCTGTGGATTCTAATCTTTTTGATTGTTCTTCCACGTTCTCAGCAGGCAGAGATGTTCCCTCAGTCATATTTCGTATATCAGCAGACTCGATCTTTTTACCAGGGGAAAAGCTAAATATCTTTGATGTACATTTCCGGAGCCAAGAAACTGGAGATGCTGAACGAACTGCATTTGGGGATATATCAATATCTTGCCTTACATCAACCTCAAGATTTTGATCATCATCTGCTGTCAAATCATTATTAACTAATTGTTGCTTGGGAAGGATATCTGCATTCTCAATTTCTTTAGAAGATATTAGATCAGAAAGCACAAACTCAGAAGTTATTTCACCACAGTTCTTACAACTCTTGTGTTGCTCAACAAATAAAATGAAGCGCTCTTTCTCTTTGATAAACTGTTCTCTATGATCTTTCAATTTCCTGCTAAGATCACCAAGCTTATCAATGTCTTCTCGCATTTCAAGTTGTTGCTCTTGAAGATGCTTTTTATTTGCTTCAATTTCTTGTCTTTCTTTTTCTATTGTAAGCCTTTCCAATTTCATTTCTTCCATTTCTCTTCTGGCTAGATCTCTTAAGAAATTAATATTGTTTAGTTCTCTCTCCTTCTCTTCTTCAAACAATTTGCTCTTCTCATGTAAAACTTTTTCCATCTCCTCTCGTCTTTTCTGCAAATCACTCTCAAGTTGACTCTTCTGAAGCTCAAACTCATGCAGCATTTGCTTTCTCTCACTTTGAGATTTCTCGGCTATAGCAGAACGTTCGTGTTCCATGTTTGCCTCAAAAGATTCTTTGGCAATTTCAAGAGCTTCCAGCTCCCTTTTTACAGTGTCTTCCACTGCCCGTTTTTCATTTTTTATTCTTTCTTCTTCTGAGGCTTTCTGCTTTTCAAATTTATCCTTCTGCTCACTGATGCTCCTAAGCTCTTTCTCAATCATAACCCTTTTCTCATCCAGATCATCCCATTCTCTCTCAAAATTTTCTTTTTGCTGCTTCAAATCTTCGACCTCCTTCAAGAGCAGCTCCTCCTGAAGTCGGCACTTTTTTATCTCTTCCTTTAGTTCAGATTGCAAGCGAACATACTCAGCCCTCTCTTCTTCATTTACTTTGAGCCGTTCCTTCTCCTCATGAATCTTCAGTAGCTGTTCTTCATTATCAGCTCTTATCTTCTCAAGTTCAGTCTTGAGATTCAGAAAATTTTCTTTATCAGAACTCAGTTCTCTTCTCTCTGTCTCCAATTTCTTTTCCTCAGATATTATAGTCTTCTCCCTTTCCTTTAGAGCTTTTGATTTCAACTCAAAGTCTTTCTCTTTCTCCTTAAGCTTATCCAATCTTTTATCCAGCGCTTGCTCTCGTTTTAGAATTTTCTCCTCCATGTGCTTGATTTCAGCTTCCTTCTTCTCCACTTCAACCATCTTGCTTTTCAGTTCCTCATCCAGAGATTTCCTCTTTTGGTCAGCTTCTAACTCAAATTTGCGCTTTTTTTCATCTAAAATTGCATTATGCTCATCAATGAGCTTCTGAATCTCAACCTGTAGATTTCACATGCAAAGAAACAATAACTAATGAATGAGAATTACAGTAAGCTAGGAAAAAACAAGCTACTTACAGCTCCATTATTCATTAATGATTACACAGCATAATTATAAACCAAGAAAACATCCATGCATAAGCACTTGAGTGTACATTGGAAAAAGGATAGGGAAAATATTCAGGATAAGTTTTATTCCCCCTGTGGGGCGGCCTCAAAAAAGAAGGCTAAAGGAACAGGACAAATCCTTGACATAGCATACTTCCGTTTAAGTAGAACAGTACCATGCATAACATACGAAGTCTGTTATAAAAACCCAAGCATGTAAAAGAACAAAACCAAATGAGTGTATCGAGCAGATGGAAAATACGAGCTTATCATAAGGGAAACGGCTTGCAAATTTTCACACATCCATACATATCCCATCAAAAAAGAAATTGAAAAGACCCACTTTTTCTCTATCATTTAGCCTTTCTTCTAATTTGCGCAACTCTTCCTCTTTCACCTCTAATTTCTTTCTAGTAGCATCAAATTCCTGCATAAGCCAAAAATATCATAAATATCACATTAGTTAAAAGATGAAAAACTCCACAGTATGAGAAAAAAAATGCACCTTTTCTTTTAGAGTTAGATTAGCCAGCCTGCTGCTCATTTCATTTTCTTTCATTTTCAAGGTTGAGTTTGCTTCATCAATCTTCTTCTGAGCCTCTTCAAGGTCCTTCTCCTTTTGCTTAAAGATCCTATCATTCTCATTTGCCCTTTCCTCTCTTTGGTTGATAATTCTTTGACCTTTGGATAGCCTCTCTTCCCCCTCTTGTAATTTTCTTTCCCACTCTCGCAAGTCCTCTCTTTGCCTAGAGAAAGCAGACTCATGGGCCTCTCTCCTGAGAAATGTAACCAGTTGAAATTGTCAAACAATAAAACAATCTGAACTTCAACAACAGTAGATACAATTATGGAAGGAAAAGTAGAATCTGAGGTAACATAGCAATGGTCATTGAGAATACTCTGTGATGAAGGACAAGCGCTCCCTTCGAAGAGCACTTTCTCGGGATTCCACCTCCTGTGATTTCCTATCAATCTCCGAACTCTTTCTACTAACTTCAGCAAGACGGGCATCAACAGCACGCAATTTTGCCTCAACTTCCAGAGATTTCTCTTCAACACTAGTGATCAAAGCATTTGCTTCAGCCAATTTTGAATCAGCTGTAAATTTAAGTTCTGCATTTTCTGCACGCATCTCACGCACTGCTTTCTCCAACTGCAGCACCCAACATTCTCCAGAGATTATTTAAAGAATCATATTGTTCAGATTTCACAATAAATTGTGAGGAAGATGGAATATGGAAGAAGCAGAAATAAAAGGGACAACTATGCGTGTAATTCAATCAAATAAAAACATAAACTAAGGATGCATTGTTTGATAAAAAGAACTAAAAAACATATTTTAGTAAATTTAATAGTTTAAATTTTCTTCAGATTCCATCACGAAACTTAACACAAAAAATTATAAAAGTGAAAGAACGAACAATAAAAAAATAAGTTAGAATAGCACATTTATTGGATTAAAAAGTTAAAGAGACTTTCTTCGAAAACATATATAAAGGCATAACGCTATATGTTTAGTATGCCATTCATGTACAAATTATGGTATTTTAAACACCAACTTTTATGTAAAGTATCATATGTGAAACGTTGGGTATAAATATTTGTTAGATTTAAATTAAGTGTTTTATATTTATAATTATACACTTTATATTACTACAAAATTCAAAAATACTCGCAGGGCATGCACGTTGAGCTTGTTTAATATGCAGTACAATTTCAAGGAGTTCTTTAAATGAAAAACATATAAATATATCCAATTACCTTGACATTTAGTGTACATTGTCTAAATGAATATATTATTAAACCCAAAGGTCAAAGTACCACCCTTTAGCCAAAAAAGTCCTTCAATCCAAATTTAAAGAAGAGGAAACCATGTCAGTAATGAGACTTCCTCTGACTCTAGTGTTCTAGAGGTTAAGATTGATGTTCATGGAATATATTCTCATTAAATAAAATATTAATGTGTTCGTATATAAAAATTAAAAAAAAAACATGAATCTTACATCAACCACACACTGTTTCTCAACACCCAAGGCCTTCCTCAAATTCTCTTCTCGCCTCTCAGCATCAGAGATTGCAATCAAATGTGCTGCTTGTTCTCGTTTCAATGAATCTGTAGCTTCTGAAATTGCTTGCTTGAGTTCTTCAAACTTAGAACCCCACTCTTTCTTCTCAATCAACAGAAGCCCCATATTATACTGATAGTCAAACAGCTGGACATAAGATGGCAGATCAAATTAGCACCACGATATAAACACAATAAACTCACTCTCAATAGAAATTGGGACTGAAAACATTAAGAACAAATAGCTAAACTCTAAAATGCATAAAATAAATGATATGTAAAGACAGTAACACTGCAGATGACCATAATAACAATACCAAGTTCATTTGTCTTAGATAAAAATAAATCTCTATGCATCCATTGCTTACATCTGTAACTTCAGTTATTGCTTCCAGTCATGTGATTTTGCAGCTCAAATCCACGTCAATTGAGGTTTAAATAATTTTCTAATCAGCACATACTCTTATAAGAAGGCCGACTGCTATACACCATCAGATTTCAAAGTAGCATGAGGCCGACCAGTGAGACGATGGGGGATAAGCGTCATTGTTAAGAGGAAAACAGCCCGGATCACCACCTAACCTAGCTAGGTTAAGAGATAATTAAGCATGCCATGACATTGTTAGGATCTCATATAGACCCCACACCTGTAACTTCTTAAATTCCTATATTGGGCACGGCTTATGAATAAATTATAGTCTGTTCAGATACTTTGAGTCTTACAATTGTTCCTCGGGCTTAAGTCAATTTTCAGTGACTGTTTTATCTTAGAGTTTCCTAGTTAGGAGCTTCAATCCTTGTAGAACAAGGAGAAATGTCGAAGATTTATATTGGAAAAGATGTCTAGAAAATTCTACATTCAGTTCAAGTTAAACCTAAGCTAGGTGATTTACGTCTCCTCTTACTCTGCGATTTTACGTTATTTTGGATGGCTCAGATTATACTTTGAAAGGCCAAGATAGGGTGTTATGATGGTTTGAAGATGCAACGGAGCTTGATGGTAAGATTTGAGAATAGACTTCATAATTTAATAAATCCAGTCTGCTGGCCATTTATTTTCCTTGTTCTGTAAACAGAAATCTTGATTGATCCTTTGATCTCTTTATTTTATTCTATCAATATTCTCTTACCTGCTCTACCATCGAATGAGAGTTAAGGTTAGCTTTCACCAAAGAAACTCACGAGCTTGGATACTGGATTCTCAAATGACATTGAGAAGACCTTCATACGTTCTCATGGTCCCTCTTCTCCTTCTCTTTTTACACCCCTTAGGTGATCTTACCTTTCATTCCTCCAGTTTCTGTTTAATATTTTGCATTAGCTACTTATTTCTGCCTGCAGAAAGTTTGGCCACTTCTTCTGAATAAGAAGACTAACTTTTCCTTTTGCCATCAGACTTCATTATTCTCCAAAAAAAATCGAAAGCCTAAAGAATCTATAGTTTGTACACTCCTCATTTGTTTAAAAGTTTAATTAACCAAGCCTAAGTCACAGCAATCACCAACTAAAAAATTGGTCAAAAATTTTCATTTATCAACTACCTATTAAATGAATGAGTCTTCTGATGCACTGTACACTGCTGGCCCAGAAAATGCATAGTGATAAACATTAAACATAGAGCCGATTACAATCAAAAAGTTCAATGGGCAGCCAAAAACATCAACAACTTTAAAGCAATTTGATCATTTTTGCGTTTCTTCAACAGAGTAAATTGCTCACGAACAAAAATCCAAAGCAACCTATTAATCCTCTCATTAAGACTTTCGCACACACACAATCATGAAATAAACATTGAAAAATGCTTTTGATATCACTGCGTTCATGAATAATTTTAATGGAGGGCAGAAGAACACTTGGTGTAATATCCAGATGTTATAGAGAACATAATGATTTCGTCAATCCTCATGTTGCATAAGATATCCATGTAGGAGAACACTTGAGCATGGGCATGAAACTTGGCATGTCAAAACAGCCGGATATGCTAAAGGAGAACTAGAAAAAAGCGTTATTAATTGCCAGCGCTAGGAATGCACCCATCTGTTACTCACAAAGAGTCCAAGTAACTTTGACAGCAGTCATAATTCAGTCAAAACCCACTAAATTGTGGCTTGAGGAGCATGGTAGCACAAGAATGAGGATTAATATGAGTTACTATCTTCATCTGTTCTCTTGTTCTCAGTTTCGCTACTCTGATAAAAACCAAGCTCAGTCCGAATCTACTGTTTAATGTTAAGCCAACAATCTTCGCCATTCATTTTCAGATTCTGAAACATATACCCGGCTACTTAAAAGCACCAATTTTACCCATTTACACTAAGAAAACAAAAATCTATAACCACTAAAACTTTTTTAAAAAATAAAACTTTAAACATCAAGCATCCATCCACAGAAGATGTGAGTTTCGTTTTTTCTAAAAAAAAGGGGGGGGGGGGGGGGGGGGGGGGGGGTAAAACCTCATTTTAGAGAGTGTAAAGATTAAGGGCCAAGCCAAAAAAATCAATCAAGAAACAAACCACCCCCACTCCAAACACCACCCCACATCCACCACTCCCCCTCGCCTCCCCCCCCCCTCCCCCCCCCCCCCCGGCCCGCCCCCCCCGCCCCCCCCCCCCCCGGCCCGGCAGTTCTAACCTCATTTTC
>CANUEP010245381.1:0-20060 GCA_947857235.1 Jatropha podagrica
TTTCTATATTTTTCCGACAAAGCTCCTTCCATTGCATGGATAAAGCACTCATCTCGTATGCAGTATTTTGCTGGTTATTCAAATAATGAAAAATAATTAAGAGGCCATCAGTAAAGTATGTAAAGAGAATAGGAGAAGGAAAGCTAAAAAATCTGCATCACCTGATGATATTTCCTTTCACGGTTCACAGCTTCAATTTTTTCATTTTGTTCCTGAGCTAACTTTTGCATTCTGAAAAAGCAACCGAAGTCTTTCAAGCTCAACTTGTTGACAAAACTCAGGAGAAAACCCCAAAGCACATATAAATAGTTGATGAAATAACTAAAGTGATTGAGAGAGATAAAGTAGCAATAACCAAACATAGATTCTATTTTGGTTGTTATTATCCAACTCTCGATATATTTTATCTTCAAAAATGGGTTGATGAAACAACTAAAAATGAGCTTTTCATGGTTTCCTTCTGTTTCTACTTCAACACATCAACAAAAACAAATATATTTCAGTTATATGATTTTCTTTAACAATTGGATAGCAAAAACCAAAAGCTCAAAACAGGCATTAACAAAAAAGATATAAGAATTTGATGAAAAGACCTTGTAGTATAGTCGAAGCAAAAGATAGGGAAAAATTAGTCTATTTTCAAAAGCACAAGGACGAACTAGTTGTGTTTCCCAAATCATAGGGACTATACTGTGATTTTCCTTTCTCAGGGTTAAAGATATACAGATATCCTGGATTAGACTGGAGGCTAGATTGATGATGTAAGGATTCAATTTATGGTCTTGTGCTTCTAGAGTTGTGCTAATGTTGTGGTTATATTATATAAATCATATGGATATTTGTGAAACTAATAACATAACATCTCAATAGTCATTAACAGTCTGGATTTAACAATTACTATCAACTTTAAACGCGAAATGGGATTGTACTATTAAAAACAGTAGTTCTGACTGCCATTATTGGTATTCCTTAGAAACATATTACCATTTCAGAAAGAAAAATAACCAAGGAGTCCATGTTATGAGATCCCAGCCTAAATAAAAGTATCTCATTTTCCTGTGGACTAAAGTCAACCAAAGATGATATGCATTACATTCAGTGAGGCAATACATGATCCTAAATTCCAAATAGACTAGATAAGGATGGTGGAAGCAAATTCGTAAAAGAAAAGTTGCCCCATACAAAATATTAAGCATGATCGTGCAAATACAATGTATTTCAGCCTAATCACTACTTTCAAAGTCAAACAATATGTAACAACAAATAATAAAATATATATAACTAAAAGAAACAAAAGGTTTTCTTTCTAAAGAGCCTATACATTGAAAGGAAATTTTCAAATGTACCTGGTTAACATTGCTTCCAATTGCTGATTGTGTTGTACCCAGACATTTGGACCATATTTTGATATCAGGTCCAAATTTTCCAGCCTGCAAATAATTCAATAAATTCATCAGAAATGCAAGGATATTGATATTATCAAATCTATGCATTAAGCAAGAATTTGGATGGTTAGAAATCAGAATACACTTTGTGATATCAGCTAGGCAAAGATTAGCATTACTCAGGAAAATAAAAAAAATGTATGGTAACGGGAAAGCCTTAGTTCAATTATGAGCAGCTCACCCTAACAATATAGCTATGATAAGTCTCCAAAAGGTATGCGAAAGCCTATTTAGCAAGCTCACTATCCTTATAACTAAATACAATTGGCTGTTCTTAATTATATCCACTTCCAATTGACAATTTATCATTCCTTAAATTTCCGAATTCTCGAAAGCAATTAGTAGCAACATAAAAAGCACCTGATCACTTGATGTTGCAACAAGCATTGTGCTTTCTGAAGTGCTTGCTTCCAAGCAGTTTCTTCATTCATCTTATTGGCGGGTGGCAAATCCAAGTGAGAATATCTAGAAAAATCAAGAGTACTTGGAGGCTTTCCAGCTCTAACACGCTCATACTCTTTAGCAAGCATTGGGTAATTCTGTAATTGAAATCCAACAAGCATTAAATTGATAAACTAGAAATCCAGCGAAAACCCCAAAAATTCAAGAACTCGTCAAAAAGGTAACCTCGAAACTGAACTTTTGGAGAGGAGGCAGGTCCTTCAAAAAATCAGCAGGTTTCTTGTGGCTTCTACGCATCTCTTCCTCAACTAGCCGATCAACCTCTGCCTTGACGGAAGGATGTCCATAATCGTCGTCGATGTAAGGCAATGCATCGACGATTTCTGCATTGAACGAGTTCGACCATGGCCGCGAGGTTTCCGGCGGTGCCTCTAGCATAAGGATATTGCTGCTGTTGCCGGTTGTACTCATTGTTAATTGATTGCTCTGTTGGAGTTGCTAGCAGCAGGACGTTCTTGGCTAGGGATAAAAATAATAAACGAAAATAAAAAAAACTAGGGTCAATTTGTTTTCAGTTATTAAGCCCAGCTGATCCGAGTAGCGGGCTAGCTGAATGTTGGTTTTTTGTTTTTTTTCTAATTGAAGGTGAATATATTTTTTTATTTTAATATTTATATAAATAAAAATATTAATTAAAATTTTAAAATAATGTTTAATAAAAAAAATTTTTATTTTTAAATAAAAATAAATAAAATGATCATAAAAATACTAATTTAAAAAAAATAATTTTATTAATGATTATTTTATGAGGTTAATAAAGACTAAATATAACATAAATACAAATCAATCACTACCTAAATACCTAAAATTTAATTGTTGGAGCTATGAGCTGATAGTAATTCTTTAGTTTATTTAGGATTAGTTTTTTGAGTTTTATCATGAGCTTTAATATTAGCAACATTCCTCTATCATCGGAGGTAACTAGTCAAGTCTCTCAGAGCAGCAAAAAAGTTAAAATATGTGAAGGTTTAGGAGATGGTATGTCTGTGACTATAGAAATTCCTGATGAGCTAGTAGAGGGGCTGGTTCAAAAATCGAAGGTTTCCTTCACGGATGTAGCAATGAACAAAGCCATTCGTATGGACATGCATGAGGAGGATGAAAGTATCTCAAAGGATGAGTCTGATGGCAACGTTGAGGAGGAGGAGGATGACCCCAAATGCCAACTATTCGACTGAACAAATAGGAGAAGCATGTTTTTGAAAACCATGGAAATACACAATTATCCTGAAGGTCTTGGATAAGTCAATAGGATTTAATTACCTCCAACGACGTGTGAAAGCCTTATGAGAGCTTTCCTCTCCTTTTGACTTGATAGGCTTAGTCAATGGCTACTTTATGGTCATGTTTACTAATTAGAATGAATATGAACACGTTTTATATGGAGGACCATGGATGGTGGTGGGGCATCATTTGACTGGTCGTCAATGGCAACTAAACTTCGATCCCGAGATTACTCAAGTTGATAAAGCCTTGGTCTAGGTGCGTATTCTAAATCTTCCAATGGAATATTACTCCCGAACTTTTCTTTTGAGACTCGATCAGCGTACTGGTGTACCTATTTGTGTGGATAACACCACTCTAGATGTTTCTCGAGGGAATTTTACAATGATGTATGTTGATGTAGATTTATCACGTCCTTTGCTATTTAAGTTCAGGTTCCGTAGAAGAGTTAGCATATTGAGTATGAGGGAATCCACCTCATTTGCTCTGAGTGTGGGTGTTATGGGCGTAGAATAGAGTCTTGTCCTTCGAAGTCTAAAGAAGAAACTATTCTTGTAAATGCATCGAAGGAAGGGGCTAAAGATACAAAGGTACATGTCTATAACCCGCCGGTATTAGTAATCCAACCAGAAGTTGTAGACCAATTTGATCCTTGGATACTTGTCAAGAAGCAGGCACGGAGGAATCCCCGAAAAGATAGCATTTTTTCTGCACCGACTATTAAGAGGCGTGATGGGAATAAAGTTCCTTCAAATGCAATGTCTAGTGGCGGAGGTCCTAATGGGTCTCAGTTTGTAGCTTTGTATGATGATAATGTAAGGGAGATCGTAGCAGATTATGATGAGAAAGGCTAATGGGAATTCTAATGAATTGATCTTAAAGGATAGTCCTGAGATTTCTCATGAGGGCTCATCTTGATTTAAAACCCATTATGGTGCAAGAAGGGAAACAAGAGTTCCATTCGATCCAAAGAAGGTTTTCCATTTGATAGGCTGCCTAAGGTGTAGGAAGCTAAAGTCTAAATGGCAGAAGCTCATCATTTTGGTTTGGACAAATCTAGCCCTTTCTCATCCTTTAGAATTGATTTTAAAGCCTTGCATTTAACATCCAACAAGTTGGATACTGTATGCACAAAATTTATTCCTAAAAATTAAGAAACAAAAATACAAAAATAAAAAATTGTATTTATAAAGAAGTGGATACAATCTCTAGTATGAAATCTTCTATTACAGTGAAGATTATCCTCTGATTCGTCTCTTTGTGGTTCTGAGCACGATTCAAGGGTGAAGGACTTGATCTTGAACACGATTCAACTGCTGAAAGAATTGATGTTAAATTGATGTAGAATGAACAATAAACGATTCAAGGGTGGAAGAGACTTGATCTTGAATTAAAGTAGAACGAACTTTGATTCTTTAGATTTAGGAGAGACTTTTTGTAGTGTTGAGTTCGATAGAGTTTTGAGGCTTCTTTTCTGTCTTTTTCTCTACGAGTCTATATGTCTCTCGTATGTGAAGAGATGCCTTTTATTTATAGAAATTTGAGGGAGTTCCTTTGCCAAGTATGTAATTTGATTGGTCCACTTGGCAAACTCTCATTGGTTGCTGTTGCATCACCTAACTTATGTAGATGCCTGACTTATTAGCCAAGATTTAATTTAATTGGTCAACTTGATTAATATTTATCCAATATTTATTTATACAATAAATAATATTTATCCAATAATTTTATTTTGATAACCATTTAAATATTTTGATCGGTTATTAAAATAAATTATTTAATTTAACTAATAAATAATTTAATTGGATAATTAAATAATTAAGTTACTAATTAAATTAACTTAAATAAAATTTAGATGTCTACAGATGCCCCCTCGAGACTTGTTCATAAACTTGTTTGAACGAGTCTTAAAAATTTGAAGAAGAAATTCGTGCCCCTTTTTTTATGGCAAGAAATTACTTTTTTTTTCTTGGCCTAATTTGATGAGCCATTTTTTTTAACTTGAATTTTTAAGTTAAAATTTTCTAGCAACTCCAATTTAATAGGCTAATTATTTTTTTAGCCCAAATAGTGAAACTCTAAATTTTTTTATAATTAGAATTTCCTCTTTTTTTTCCTTCAAGAAATTAAATCATTCATGATTTTAGAGTTGATTTTTTCTCGAATTCGGGGTTAAAAATCTAAATTCTTATCGAATTCGGAGTTGAAATTCTAAATTCTTATCGAATTCAGAGTTGGAAATCTAAATCTTTGTCGAATTCGGAGTTGAAAAGTCTATATAAAAGGAACCTTAACCCCAAACTTTTTTTCTTCACATTAAAATCTTCGAGCAATAAACAAGGATTGCCTTCAATTCACACACCAAGTACGTCTTTCTCCTTTTCTTTTTTTTTTGCTGTGAAATGCTTTTTTTTTCCCTTTTTGGACTTGTCTTAATTGATTTTTTTTTTTAACAAATCCTCTTTTGATTCTTTTTTTTAGCTAGTCAACTGCTTTTGAGCGACAACGAAGAGGATTAAAATCCTAGAATAGTCTTCACCTTTCAAAGATCCACTGATGAATATTTTGGAGCCAATAAACCAAGTAAAGTAGACCCTCATCATCTTATGGATTGGAATATCGAACATACATTTGAATTTCAACTTTCACATGAAGTAGTTAAGCATATCCAATGCTGTTTGCTACAATTTTCACTTCATTCGCTTCAAACTCCATCAAATAATCTTCCGCTTTTGAGGAGTTGCATCCAAAATAATGAAGTTCTTAGCATCCTTCTTTCAAATTCGCTGGTGAATTTTCATTTGTCGAACGCTATTGGGAGTGGCTTAAAGATGTGTTGATAAGTAATAAGCAACTACTTTTGCAAGCCAATGTGTATCATGCTTTGTTCGCATCACTCTTTACTTATGATTGCTTCCCAACATTATTCATCATTTTCGTGAACATTGGAGTGCTTCAACAAACACTATTTTTCTCCTGGCTGGAGAAGAGTCGATTTCTCTTTTGGATTTAAAGTTTCTAGGAGGACTTTCAATCCATGGCTCGTTTTATGACGAGATGATCCCTTCAGCTACAAATCTTACTGGAGTCGACGGAGGTGGAACTACTTTCTTACCACGAAGTTGCAAATACTTATTCTATGCATACTACAAAAATGCCAAACGAGTTGACAACAACTTTGAGTTGAATGTTCGTAATTAGATAAAGTTTTGATTTTGTGGTTCTGTTAGATATCCCGAGCCTCCTGAAAAGGACTACACGAAAAGAACTGCTCCTCATAAGAAAAACTTCAATCCTTCAAGTGTTATTGGCAACAAATTATCACAAAGATGTGAACTGGCAAACGCCTTTTGAAATTCTAAACATAGAAGATGATCTACGAGAAGAAGTTTACTTGGCTGTTTTGATTTCTTGTTGGTTATGCAAGTTTGTTCTTCTGCATGATCTAGTGAATCTTATTCGTCCAAGCACCTATAAATTTGCAAGTATGATCGCATCTGGTGAAACCTTTTCTTTTGTTATTCCTATTTTGGCACGCATTTATAGAGGCCTTCGAGCAATCTCTACTGCTATAGCTTTGAAGAAGTGTGAAGTTCCATTATCTTTCCATTATGTTTATGCTTGATTAGCTAACCATTTTGACACACACTTTACGCATGATGTTGATGGAAATGCTAAAATGACTTCCTATAGTGGACAACAAATGGCCAAGTATTGCAATGAAACTGAAGTCACCAAACTTTTTATGGAAATAAAAGTGTAATAGTTTGTTTATTTAGTGTCTTTTTCAATGTCGGTAATAGTGATCTACCAATCTGTTAATAGTACTATCGATCTGAGACTTGATATTATTTCGGTCCGAAAAAATTGCTACGTGTGTCTAATATCGTATTTAATATTTTTAGAGCATATTTGTATGATTTAGGTGGGTAGAAAATATTTCATGAATATTTTTAGAGAATTATGGTATTTAATGAATAGTGATTTTTAGTGTAGTATGTTAAGGAATAATTGAGGAATTATTTTTGTGAAATTAATTTAATTAATTGATAGAGTTAAATGATAATTAGAGGAGAATTATTTGAGGAATATTTAGAACCATTGGATGAGAATACTAGAGATTTGATCATGGCTATTCATTTGGCATAAAATTAAGAAGCCAAATTTGACTTTTCCACCTAAAAGATTACTACTCATCAACACTTTCTCTTTCTTCTTCTTCACCATCCCCACGCCATTTTCTTCTCCTTCTTCTCCTCCATTTTCTTCAATTTCTTACCTCTAAACTACCATTAAACTATCAAATTAAATCAAAGTTTACTGATTAACCCTTGAGAATTAAACATAAAGAGTAGGAATTATGTGTCCTTTTAATGTTAATGAGTTTGTTTTCAAGTGATTTGATAATGCTTTAAACCATTGCTTGGTATTCTAATGTTTAAGCATTTTTTCAAGACTTAAAGAAAGCTTGAATGTGTAAAAAAATGGGTTTTAAGGCTAAGTGTTTTTAAGTAAGGGTTTCAATGATTTGATTAAGTGTTTTTGGCTTAAAATATGGTATTTGGCAGAAGGAAACATTTTCTCCTTTTATAGACCTAAAGAGGCCAAACCACCCTAAGGTGGTAAGGCATGTGTTTTGTCTTTTTACATTGATTTTTAAGTATTTAAAGTTATGTATATGTGTGTATTTAAGAGACATGATTTTGATTTGGAATATAAGAAAGATTTGATGAGTACATACAAGTTGTAAGTTAAAAATTTTGAAATAATAAGTACTACGTTAAGGGGTATTTTGCTAAAGAACTATTTATAAGAAATAAGACTATTTGTAAAGGAAATGACTCATTTTGGCTCAAGTATATATGGTTGAAATGTACTAAGATGAAATTATTCTGGTTATTAAGCATGCTCGGCTTTGATGCCATTCTGTTATGTGATAAGCTATGATCATATGCTAGGCTTCGGATACTATTTTGGTAGGCGGATGCGCTTACATTCGGGTAGGCAGACGGGCTTACATTCGAGTAGGCGGACGCGCTTATATTTTAATGGTGCTTTCACAAACCACATTCTGATGGCACTTTCACAGGCCAAATTCTGGTGGCGATTTTACAGGCCACATTCTGGTGGTGCTTCTACAGACCACATTCTGTTTGGACATTTATGTAACTGAATCTGGTTATATTTCTTCTATATTACGTACGAGCCTCAATTAAGAATGATTCGGTTTTGTTATGAAAGAAAAGGAAATATATTTATAAATATGGAATCTTACTTACATTTGTTAAATCTTGAATTTATTTTTTAAGGATGAACACTTATATGTATTTATGATTTTGTTAACTTATAGTTAAGTTTTCATATAACTTATGTTTTAAGTATTTTAATATAATGAAACTTTTATGATTTATTTTTTAAGCATTTTATATGAAATATGTTTAAGCACTTTATTTAGCACCACTGAGTCTTCCACTCAGCGCATTAATTTTCATCAAGCGTAGGTTGTGAGCGTTGGATGCTACTTGAAGATTAAAGGTGGATTATCCGAGAAGAAGCTTATTTTTGGGTAGGACATGTATTGCAATGTAAATTATGGTTTGTATAGAAATATTGTATAAAGTTTGAGGTTGTAATATAGAGTTGTAAATTAATGAGATTTGAGATTATTTATAATGCTTTATCTATATGAGCATTTAATGTGATTGACCATTAGCAATCATCTCCTTGAATTGATGATATTATGTTAAGGTAGAATCTAAGATGAATGATGTGATTTTATAGAAGTGCTGCGTGATGTGTTGTATTGATTTGTAGTTTTGGGGATTTGGAGGAATAAATGTTGGAAGTGTAATTGTTTTCTTTGCGTGGCAAGTTGAATTTTTAGGGGAAACTCTTGCGAATTTTTCGTAGAAATTTTCTTGAACTTTTTTTTAAAAAAAATAAAATATTACTTGCCTCCTTTGAAAACTTCGCCACTTCTAATATATGATTTCGATTATTAAGTAAGATAAGATGGTGTTCCGACACCAAATATGACATTCGTTGTCTGGTCCTTTGGGATTGGGCGATGGGTGTTACAGAAAGCTTATTTGGGTCCATCTTGTGTAATGAAGAAAGACCTCTTTTTAGAGGATAATGGCAAATTGTCTTCATATTAGGTGAAACACTTCATCAATCTTCATTCAAACTTCTTGACTTTGCACTATAAGAACCAATACATTATTGAGTCATATAGCCCCTACAGATTTAGTAGACATTTGGGTTATTGCCAAGATCTTCCTAGTAATATGAATATATCCTTTTCAAGAGTGTCTTTGGAAACAGTCATACAACTTTGAGAATCTTATGTTCATTTGACTAGTGGCGCTAAACTAACTGTTCCTTCAGTAAAAATTGATGGTCGTTTCTCCTGTACTGAGGCGTATAAGGATTGGTGGAAAGTGGAATGGTCTTAAAGTGTTTATTTAAGAGCAATGAAAAAACTATTGAAATCTTCAAAGCCTTCTCGTTTGAAGAATTCAAATGTTGAAAAGAGTAGATTCATCCCTTTAAATCCTCCCAAGAATTTAGTGTTGAAAAAGATAAGAGATGAGTACCAATTATGTTGAAGATAAAATTACAAGTAGCTTCTAGCACTTCCACAAAGAAAGATTCCTTTATAAAAACTAGTGATGAATCAAATCCTTCAAATAATGACATCTTCACTCAAGTTGCAACAACTCCAAAAATAGTTAAAGAAGCATTGAATTCCCACTCCAATCAAAGGCGTTCTAAAAGACATATGCTTAATATCTCCTTCAAATGAAGAGAAGCATGATTCCAATCGTTGTTGGAAGAAAATAGAGTGAAACAATCAGCTTCATCAGCACAACAATTTTATGATTCTAATGAACCGATAAACTTTTTCTTTCCCTTTTCTAACCTTTTTTTTACTTCAATCTTTTGAACTTTATTTTGCAAATTTCTTATTACAGTTGGGCTTCAACGATGTGATTTGTGATGATGGACCTTATGCATTGCCCTTAGATAGCATGAGTTCTATACTGGGGCCAACTTCTTTCGACCTCCCCCTAATTACTTTAAAGGATCTTGATAGAAATCCTCCATTGAAAGAGCCCACCATTGGTCATTATGGCGAAAAAGCATGAGATGCTCATCAAACAAAGAAAACGAGTGGTCATGCTACTTCTGAAATGTCTACATTTTACGGTAATGATTTTATCACTGATTGTCACCGTAAGGTTTTAGTAATGGCATGGAATTGGTTAAGAGCTAAAATT
Organism: Jatropha podagrica; assembly: GCA_947857235.1. Lineage (NCBI taxonomy): Eukaryota > Viridiplantae > Streptophyta > Magnoliopsida > Malpighiales > Euphorbiaceae > Jatropha > Jatropha podagrica. The sequence continues at coordinate 10,412 of CANUEP010245381.1, forward strand.
GATCAAACTTCTACAGCATATGTTCCTTCTCTTACTAAATAAGCCCATATAATTTTTTATGTATTGAAAAATGAGAAGAATTTGATACCACTGTCCTAAGAGAGTAATTAGCAGGCTACCTTCAACTTGCAAATGATTTCTTGTAGCTGAAATCATCTTTTTCTTCAAGCATTTAATCAGAGTTTCAGTTCGGATTGAACGTTACAAGTTTTAACTATTGTTCGAGATCTTTATTCGGGTATTTCTCTATTCGGATTCTAGTGTAATTCATAGCTCAGCTCTCTGACTTTGTCAAGACTATTGTTCGGCATGTATCGATCAAATTCTTAGTCTATCACTCATCTTCTTCACTACGGATTGACATAGCTTCAACTTTGGATATTTCCTCACGAACTTGTAAAACCATGCTCTATTTCTCCAAGACATCACTTTTCACACCTTCTAAGGAGGACTCAAGTACTTTCTTTCTTGAAGTCAGCCTTGCTAGTTCTTCCTCAATTTTGATAAGTTCATCCTCAACAAATGAAGAATCGGCAATGACTTCTTTTTCAAGACTTAAAGAATCATCTAGTTGCCCTCTTAACTTCTCTAGTTTCTTTGTGATTAGATTTTGTCTACAACAGTTACAAATGAAATTGTATTATAAAAAGGGAATGTAATAGGAAACAAGATACAAGAATATATTCATTATTCAATATACAAAAACATATTCGAAAATATGCTTATCAAATTGATGCGGTGAGCGTGGACATTTCTTTCCAATAATGGCTTCTCCTAGCTCTCCTCAAGACCAAAATGGTGCTCAAAATCCAGATGCTTAACAACCAGGATCTCAATCTCCACCTGAGTTATTGGCCATCAACCCATCTATTTCTAGTCAATGCCATATTCCTAGTAGTTCAAGCCAACCTCATCTCACTGACCTGCAGGTAGCAAAAGCCTTAACTAAGGACTATAATAATTTTTCTTCTATCTTAGCCAGATTTATGCAGACCTAACCATCTCCACAATCTGCGCAGCAACAGCGTGGTTACACTTTAAGAAATGGCAAACAAGTTATTCCAAAAGTAAAAGAAGAGTATTTAGATTTTCCAAATGACACAGAATCATCCTAGAATGTCACTACAACCACTCAGGATGGATTTGAGGAACATATGCCCAAAGACCACTTTGATGAAAGTTTTCATTTGAAAATCAAAGAAATCCTCAAGGAGTATGGAGTATCTGGAGATCACAGTGATTATGGGTTGAGAAATGGCTCACCATTATCACATGATATCTTGGCTGTATCATTTCCATCTAAGTTTGAGATGCCAAGTTTTCAGGCATATGATGGTACCATAGATCCAAGTAGTCATCTTGCCAATTTTCGTATAATAATGCATATTGAAACAACCAACGATGCATTATTATGTAGAGCTTTTCCAGCAACCCTGAAAGGTCTAGTGTAAGAGTGGTATCAAATGCTCAAGACAAACTCCATCTCATCTTTTGCCCAACTTGCATCAAAATTTAATGCCCATTTCATTATAAGCATCCCAAGCAAGAAGATCTCTTCAAATTTAATCGATTTAAATATAGAAGATGGCAAGTCTTTGCAAGCTTACCTCGCCAAATTTTAAAAGCTTGCCATGCAAATTGAATATTTAAATGCAAAAGTGTCCATTAGCCACATGGCAAAAAATTATAAGTATGAGAAGTTAGTTGATTCAATTAATATTGACTCGCCACTCTCTTTTGCAGAATTAATGGCCAGAGCAAATAATTATGGTCAATTGGATGAAGCCTGGAAACAGCAACAACAAACCCAAAAGATTTCACATGATAGGAAGAAGGAAGAAACAACTAGGAGAAGGTCTCCTATGAGGTTCGATAGATCATATCTCGCTCGGTCTAATCATGTCTCAGAGCTATATACCCAAGCAAAGGAGTCTAAGGAGTAACAGTTCACACCATTAACTAGGAGCCGAACATATATATTGGATTGGATACAAAAACAGGGTGATGTAATACATCTCACTTATCTTAGAAGGATGAGGGATGAATCCTCAGCTTTCTGGGATAATAGTAAATATTGTGCATTTCATAGAGATATTGGACATGATACCAAACATTGTTGGCAGCTTAAAAAGGAAAGTGAAAAATTAATCCAGTGTGGTATCCTTAAGAATTTTGTGCAAGGATGAACAGACACAAATGCTAATATTAGTGGTGCTAAAGAGCAAAAGTCATCCTCAAAAACAGAAACTATAGTGAGGATTCATACAAAAGTCATCCTCAAATCAATACAATTTTTGGAGGACCAACTGGTGGAGATAGTCAGTCAGCTCGAAAGCAAAATGCAAGGAGATTTATTTCTTCCAAGAAAGAATTCCAGTCAAGCAACCACCAATTATTTTCACTGAAGAGGATGGAGTAAGAGTGTAGCATCCACATGCTGATGCATTAGTAGTGCAAGCCATCATTGAAAATTATAGAGTAAAATAAATATTAGTAGATGATGGCAGTGCAATAAATTTGTTAACTTTTACAGTTTTTAAAGCTTTAAAATTGAGACTTAATGATTTAAAAACTGTTCGCACTCTTTTAGTTGGCCTTGTTGGAAAGTAGATTCAGGTTGAAGGGTCTACTCAGGTCTCAATGGAATTAGGAGATGAGGAGCACACCAAGAAATTCCAAGCAGAATTTATTGTGGTTCACATTCCATTTCCCTATAATGCAATTATTAGGAGGCCAATGCTATATGATTTGAATGCTTGTACATCGATTAAGTTTTTAACCTTAAAATTTCTTGACAATAATAAAATGATTGTAGTAAAAGGTGATCAAAGAGCTGCAATAGAGATGTATATGGTGGCTTTAAAAAGCTCTCGACCTTCTATGCATAGTCTACTCACTAGGCAAAAGGAGCCTCAAATAGAAGAACCCCAACAAATAAAAGAAGGTGTAGAGCCATTTGATATCCCAAGAGCCTGAACTAAATTGAATCCTGAACCTAAGGCACCACCAGTGGAAGTTGAATTAGAAGCAGGAAAAAAGGTAAAGATAGGAGCAACTACCACTGGTGCAACATTGCAAAATATTTTATCTACACTTAAAAAAAATAAAAATGATTTTGCATGGCAGGCTAGTGATATAACAGGAATTGATCCATTAATTATGTGTCATAAACTGAGTATTGACCCTACCATTAAACCTATAAAACAGAAAAAAAGAAATCATGCACCCGAACGATAAAAGATAATTATTGTTGAAATAGATAAATTAATGCAAGTTGGTTTAGTTCGGGAAGTTTTATATCCTACTTGGTTAGCTAATGTTGTGGTTGTTCCAAAGCTGAATGGCAAATGGAGATTGTGTGTGGATTTTACAAATCTAAATAAAGCATGACCCAAGGATTCGTATCCACTTTCGAATATTGACCAGTTGGTGGATTCTATAGCTAATTATGAAGTATATAGTTTCATGGACACAGTTGCATGATATCATCAAATTGAAATGGATAAAGCCGATGCTGAAAAAATAGCCTTTATTACTGATAAAGGTACCTATTGTTATAGGGTCATGCCATTCGGATTGAAAAGTGCAAGAGCAACATATCAAAGGCTAAAGAATAAGATGTTTAAAGATCTTATTGGAGATTCGATTGAAGTCTATGTCGACGACATGATAGTTAAAAGCAAAAAAGAACATCATGCGCATGATTTAGACAGAGCCCTAGAAATATTACACAGGTATGGAATGAAATTAAAAACTGATAAATGTATTTTGTGTGTTACTATAGGGAAATTCTTGGGATTTATGATATCCCAAAGAAGAATTGAAGCAAATCCTCAAAAAATAAAAGCAGTCCTAGACATACAGCCTCCTAGGACGATTAATGATGTGCTAAAATTAAATGGGAGAATCACCGCATTAGGGCGATTCATCTCCTGTTCGATAAAAAGATGTCTTCTATTTTACAAAGCATTAAAAAATATGAAAGAGTTTACATGGATAGAAGAATGTCAAAAAGCATTAAAAGAGTTAAAAGAATTCTTAATGTCACCACCTCTACTTAGTAGGTCAAAAGGAGGAGAAATATTATACTTATATCTATCAGTAGCTTCAGAAACTATAGCCTTAGTCTTAGTTCGGGAAGAAGGAGTCGAACAACACCCTATCTACTACGTAAATAGGGTACTGGGAGGAGTAGAGGTAAAGTATTCTCAACTAGAAAAATTAGCATACACAGTCCTAATAACTTCTATAAAATTGCGTCATTATTTTCAAGCACATATAATTTATGTTTGTACTAATTATCCTTTGAAGAAAGTACTGCACAAGGTTGAAACATCAAGCAGGATGGTCGAATGGTCCATTAGGTTAAGTGAATTTGACATCCATTATGTACCAAGGACAAGCTTAAATGCGCAAACACTTTCAGACTTCATTCTTGAATTGACAGAGATACCAGAACTGGACGGATATGAACATTTAGTAGCGAGACAATGGTGCTAGCAACTCTATATACATGGTGCAGCCAACCAATTAGGAGCGAAAGCATGAATCATTTTAATGGGCCGGAACAAAATCAAGTTCCAGTATGCCGTGCAATTAAATTTTGAAGCAATTCATAACATAGTTGAATATGAAGCATTGATAATCGGCATTAAATTGACTCAAGAGGTAAGACCTGAACACTTGATTATTTATTCTGACTCACAGTTGGTTATGAACCAGTTGATAGGTACTTAAGCGGTTAAAGAACCAACTCTTGTCAAATATAAAGTCTTAACAATACAACTACTCAACCAATTAGAAAAATGGGAGATACAACAGATTCCTCAAGCTCAGAATGTAGAAGCAGACAACTTGGTGAAGGTAGCAACCTCTAAAACTGAGTGGACAAATGATGGAATACCATTAAAAGTACAAAACCAAACAAGCATTGAACAGGACCATATCTCTGTGATAGTACCATTGCAAGGATGGATGAAGCCCATTATAGATTATTTAGATCAAGGGATTTTACCTCAAGACAAAAGAGAAGCAATTAAAATTTCTAGGAAAGTAGCTAATTATGCTTATAAGCATTCAACGCTTTATAGGAGATCCAAGGCTCACTGGGCAAAATGTTTAGATGAGGAAGAATCACGTTATGTGCTTGATGAAGTTCATGAAGGTTTATGTGGCGCACACGAAGGAGCTGATTCATTGATTTGTAAAATCCTGTTGCACAGATATTACTGGCGTACAATAAGGACTGATGCAAAGCAAAAAGTCCAAACATGTAGACAATGTCAAAGACACAGTAATGTATCAAGACAGCCAGCTGCACAAATGCAGCCTTTAGGTAGTGCATGACCATTTACACGGTGGGGGATTAATATTTTGGGACCATTCCCCAAAACAACCAGGCGAAAAAAGTTTGTGGTTGTGGCAATTGATCATTTTACAAAGTGGGTGGAGGTAGATTCATTATCAATAATAACACCGAACAAGATTATATCGTTCTTATAGAACAATGTAATTTTTCGATACTAAGTGCAGAACAACATTGTCATTGATAATGGAAAGCAATTCGATTCCTCCCTTTTCGTAATTTTTATGATGAATGGAAAATCAAATTGCATTTTACATCAATGGCATACTCACAGATGAATGGATTAATAGAAGTTACTAACTGAATTATTTTGCAGGGATTAAAGAAAAGATTAGATGCAGAGAAAGGAAATTGGGCGAATGAATTAAATAATGTATTATAGGCAAACCGAACAACACCAAAGCATGCAATTGTAGAAACTCCATTATCCATAGTTTATGGGGTAGAGGCAGTAATTCCAATTGAAATAGGAGCACCAAGTGTTCAGACCATGCATTTCAATGCAACAACGAATAAGGAGAATATGAGACTCAACATCAGTTGGAAGAACCAAGAGAACAAGTAGGAATAAGGGTAAAAGCATGTAGAACGTAAATGATGCGTTTCTACAATAAAAGAGTTAGAGAAAGAAGTTTTCGACCAGGAGACATAGTCTTAAAAAAGATAAAGATTACAAGAGGATCAGGAGGATCTGGCAAATTAGGTACAAATTTTGATGGACCATACATAATAACACAAAAGATAGGCTCGAGCACCTATAAATAGGATACCGAAGAAGAGAACGCAGAGAACCTACGAAAATACTATATATGATGTATTAGAGAAAAAGCAAGTTTTTTTTACCTAGGTGTTAGGATCTTAGGAAAGTGGATGTAAATGGGATACCTTGGGAAGCTATGGGGATAGAATGGTCCTAATAAATAGGATTTTTCCTGTCTTTTCCCGAAGAAAAAGTAATAAAAGAGTTTTATTAAGTTAATATCGCATGCTTCTAAAAATTAAAAGAGTAAGAAAGATGAATTGCTCTAGAAAATCAATAAAATATATAGTGAGTCTAAGTAAGCTCAGGATAGAAAAGAGTTAAAGGACTCGCAAAGTGAAAGGCCAAATATACTTAAATTAAACATGTACGTACATATAGAATATCGAATAATTCAAGAAAAAAAATACAATCATCTATTATGTTATTCCAAATCTCCATGTTCAGAAGAGTTCGCAACCAAATTTTTGTCAGGATCAACAAGAGGAATTTCACTAATGAAATCAAAGTTGTCGTTCGGATACCGAGCCTGAAGAGTAGTAGTGATTCACTCCTGGAAATTATCAACGGTATCCACGATCTTGTTAAGAGCATCATTAGTTTCCTTTTGGGAAGCAACTAGATCTTTTTTCAACTGATCACATTGCTGTTCAGCTTTAAGCCTAGCTTGTTCTAGCTCAATTTTTTCTTTCACAAGTTGAACATTCTTCGAGCTTGTGATAAGGGCGTTATTAGTCACCTTCCTATACTAATCATTGAGTCGATCCAGTTACTCTTTCAAATTGCATATCTCTTTATTGTTACTAATGGTAGCATTATCCAACATTTCTTTTGCAGTTTTAGCTATCTGAATGGCCTTATTCCTAGATACTTCAAGTTTCACACAATGGCTACGCAACTCCAAGACCCTCTTTCTCATAACAGCAACCTCTGGAACAACCTGGCATGGAAAAATGAAGGATATTAAAATTAGCATAAAAACAAACGAAGAAGAAAACAAGAAGATGAACTCACAAAAAAGATGTTGCAATTCATTTGAATAAAAAAGGCATCCTTCTCCATGAAGTCATAGTACTTCTAATCTTGAGAAAGCACATACAATCCAGCCAAGTCCTTGCTTACTGGATTGTGCAAACAATATGCAGATGCTCCATCACACTCTTTATATACCTTTCCAGATCCGACCAAATGGGATGCAGAAGGGTGGCTTCCTCAGGGTATCTGATCTAACTCTCTTTCTTCGCCTTGTAAGAGGAGCTTCGTCCTCAGAAGTAGATCGAGCCAAATCAATTTTCCCATGGGAAACTATAGGTGCAACAGGTGATTTCCTTATAGTACTTGGACTATCTGCTTGTTCGGGAATCACAGGATGAGCAGGATGAGGAGTTGCAGTAGTTTCACATAATTTCCTGCTTGAAGCAGGAGTGCCTTATTCAGCATCTTCGTTCTCATCCCTTAGCCTCAAGCCACCTTCTTTTTTTACATTGGGCAGATGCTTTGCTCTCCCGTTTCTTCTTTTTTTTCTCCTCAAGTGTTTTAGTGAAATTTCCACTAGCCATATCTGTTGAGTAAAGCAAAATGTTAAAGGTCAGTTAGGAAATACACAAAGTAGAGCTAAAAATATACCTTCTTTGCTTTTCCATTTTCCTATGCGGGAAGAAGGATATTCCAAAGCTAAAAGGTGAAGAATATGGACAGGTTTTAAAGCATATTCAGAGAGAGATTCAATACTAGCCCTTTCTCTTTTCTTTTTGAGGTGGTCCTCCCTAAATGAAGGAGTTGATCGGGACCAAGAAGTTTTCACCTCAAAATTCCTTTGACTCTTTATAATAAAAAATTTCTCTTTCCATCTGCCTTTTATTAAAGCAATCAACCTATAAAAAATACTCAAGCCACCCCTAGCAAAAAGATGAGGGTGATCTTCCTTTCTTTAAGAGACAAAATGTAAAACCCATTGACAACAAAGGGTGAGAACTCAAGGTTAGACCTCCGAGCTAGAAGGGATAACCCAAGCATAATCCTAATACTATTCGGGATAAGTTGTGACACAGTAATCCTAAGTTAATTAAGATAATCCTGCAACTTTGGCTGAAGCGGGAGTCGAACACCTACCCTTGGATCCTCATACAAAATTAAAAAATTAGGGCTTTTCTCATTGTTGGTGCATACATCTTTACCCACAGGCAGAAGTTCATACTCAGTAGGAATGACATACTTGACTCGAACCCTTTCCATATCTGAAGACTTAAATTGGGAACTTAAATGTGCTACTCCGTTTTCCTTCTTGGTAGTAAATTTCTTCTTTTTCGTAGATTCCATAGTTTTTAGGCGAGTACGATTGCCTGGGCAATCAATGGATTTTTTCCCAATTACAATGACAAAGGGAGGAGTCCTCTCAGAAGTAGCAATTTCCATTACAATCAAAATATGGCTAGAAGGAAAATCGTCTGCTCTTGTTTTCTCAGAGCTTGAAGAAGTTGAACTTGAGTTTTCTAAGGCAAGATTTTTGCCCTTATTGGAAGAGGAAGCAGCCATAGCAGAAAGGTAGAAAAACAGAAAGAAAAAGGAAGAAAGAAATGCTGATAAAAATGGTGATGAAAGTAAACATTTTTTGCAGAAATTTCTAATTACCTCTTTTGTAGATAGGTTTGCAGAAAGAATCCAGGAGTTGAAGATATTGAAGAGTCGATGGTTTATGGGCGCTGAAAATAAAGCAGAAATGAAATTTAAAACATTAGAAGAGATTAAAAAGACACTTTCACCAATAAACTGAAAAGTCACTCTTTACTGAAATGTTTAGAAGACATGTCGTTTCAGGAGATGTTGGTAAGTTTGAAGGTCACATTCATTAAAAGAAAGTAGATAATGAGCTGGCAATAAGTGCTTACATGGAAATGTAAATAATGACACGTCAACTCACAAAGCCTAGACATAAGAAGCGATAAATGACAAGGCTAAAGAAGACCGAACGACAAAGCTTGTAAAACCGAACATAAATGTTTCAGCATTATTTGGAGGGGCCTTTGATAGACTAAGCATTTGATCGGTATATATCGAACAGTAGTCTTGACTAAGTTAGAGAGTCGAGCTACGAATTACACCAAAATTCAAATAGAGAAATACCCGAACAAGGATCCCGAAAAATAGTTAAAACTTGTAACGTCTAATAAATGATTGGCTAAAAGAGGCCATTAAAAGTCATTTAAGGGCATAGGATACTCCCAGGCATTTATGATTATATTTTATTTTCGACAGTTACAAATGAAATTGTATTATAAAAAGGGAATGTAATAGGAAACAAGATACAAAAAATATTCATTATTCAATATACAAAAACATATTCAAAAATATACTTATCAATGTGCAATCTCTTTATAAGTTACAAAATGTAACACCCACCGGCCAATCCCGAAGAACCAGACGACGGATGCCACATTCGGTGCCGGAGCACCGTCTTATGTCACTTATTAAAGCTAGATCCCAAATTAGAAGTGGTTAAATTTCCATAAGGTGGCAAGTAATTT
>CANUEP010245436.1:0-27356 GCA_947857235.1 Jatropha podagrica
ATATATATATATATATATATATATATATATATATATTAAACACCGAAAACGTACTAGTTAAATTCGAATATTTCGAGAAATCAATAAAGAAATTCACACCTTAAAAATATATATCAAACTCAATATAAATAAGAAATATCACAAATACCAATATATATATATTTTCGATTTCTTTATGATGAAATAAAATCCCTTTTTTTTATTGAAGGCTCGTACCCATACTAAATGAATGTAAGCAGATTCGATCATGGTCTGTGAAAACACCACCCACCAAACACACAATCATGGCCTGTGGAAGCGCCACCGTGGCCTATGGAAGCACCACCCAGCAATCATACAATCTTGGCCTATGAAAGCACCACCGTAGCCAGTGCAAGCACTACCACAAATAATAAGCGCGTCCGCCTATTTATAAGGGCTAATAACTCTAGCATATGATCATAGCTCCACCAATCAAAATGGGCTGATAACCCGAGCATGCTCACATATCGCAATATATCTCATCATACCACATTTCAATCATGTATAGTAGAGCCTAAAATAAATGCATTCTCCCACAATAAACCTTATTTCTCATTCACCATTCCTTATTCAAAAACATTCCATAATTAACACTTATTATTTCAAAATCACTTAATTTACAACTTATGAAAATTACCACATTCTCCCCTTTTTCTACTTAATAAAATAAATTCAAATGGATATATTCAAAATAAATATACTTAATATAATATAAAAGTACTTAAATCAGGAAATTTTCAGCATTTTCATAAACCTGACCTTCGCTGTGTTTTCAGGGTATAACTGAAGTTATAGGATTTCAAATTGAGTGTAACTTAATTCATTATAAAGCTAAAATAAAATGCTACAAATATTATGAAGGGACCATAGTCCAGATCATTATCTAAGAGCGTGAAAGAAATCTAAGAACACAGACCAACAATCTAAACGCGATTCAGCACAACTAGTTTTGATATAAAAATCATAAGTTGAGCTATAGGTATTCAAATTAGACATAAGAGGATGATTTAGAAAGCTAAGAAGTAGAACTCAACTTTTATGAAGAACATAAGACATTATATTGCCATTTTAGTGTCCAAAATGGACAATCAATTCGGATATACAAGTGAGACACTATAACAGAATCAGTTTTGGTATTTAAATCATAAGTTGAGCTACAAGTATTGGAATTGAACATAAGAGGATGTTTTGGAAAGATGAGAAATAAAGCTACAACTTTCATCAGGAAGTCAGAAACAAATGGAAATTATAAAAGGGTCAAAAATAACTTCCAGTCCCACCTAAGTACACTTCTAACATCAAAATTCATCAATTTAACCAAAACATACAAAGTTCTCAAGATTCATTCAAAAACCTAAAATTGAAAACTTAAGAAAATGAAAGGGGAAAAGAGTTATTAGTGCACTAACCTTATAAAGAAGCTTAAAGGAGCTTATAAAGCTCTTCTCTTAAGTTTTTTCCTTTCCTTTGTGAGAGAGTTCACCAACCTCTTCAAGTAGGAAAAATTCTCATTAAACTCAAAATCAACATTAAAGAAGAAAGGAGCATGGCTTAATGCATTAATCTCATATCTAATCCTAGAATTCTACTTGATAAATCACAAAACCTGAAAATCATAACTTACCTCTTCAATGGCAACTTCAATTCTCTTAGTCTTTATTCACAAATTTCAACTCCTACTACTTGTTTCTTAAGGCTTAATCACAATTCTATGGTTTAATTAGGTAATTTGGTGGTGATTGTAGGTAAGAAAATGAAAGAAAAATGGAAAAGAGGAGAGGAAGAAGTGGCATGGAGAAGATGGAGATGGAGAAAGAGAAAGTGTTGCTTGGTTAAGTAGCAAAGTTAAACTTTACTTCTCCATTTTATGCTAAATCAAGGGCAATGATCAAGTCCTAAGTAATCTTATCTAATGGCTCTACATATTTCTCAAATAATTCTCTTTCAACTATTCTTTAACTCTACAAATTAATTAAATTAACTCTACAAAAATAATTTCTCATTTATTCCTTAATATACCACTACAAGAAAATTGTCATTTAGAAACTTATTTTCCGTTTCTAAATGCAAAAAAAAAATCCGTTGCTAAAACAGTTTAGAAACGGATTCTGTTCGTGACGAAAGTTGGCTTTTCTAAATCGATTTAGAAACGGATTACAAAACGGTTTCTAATATGGCAACGGATATATCCGTTTCTAATTTTCCATCAATCCGTTTCTAATTTCCAACCTCTTGGGAACGAATTTTATTTCTGAACCATTTCCATTCCGTTTCTATTTTTCCAATAGGAAAAAATCAATTATTTTTAATCCTGCCCTCTTTCTAATTTTTTAATTAATACATTTCTAATGAAGCAATTCATAAAATCATATGGAAAAAGTTGATATAAATTTAAAAAATTTTAAGTGTACATTCATGTCTCATAAATATAAACAATTTTAATTATCATAGCTATTAATAAGTTATCAACTGATATCCTCAAATTATTGAGGTTGCAAGTCGCAGAGAAACCAACAGATCAGCCCTGACTCTACAATTCCTAGAGTCTATTTCAGAAATACAATCTTGTCTTCCCAGGATACCTCCAGACCACTTTCTTCTAAGATCACATTCATCCAATTGTGCATATTGTTCTCGCCTTGCAAATTTGTGAAACGACAGTATCTTTGGAAGCTGTTGCACTGTATTGCTCTTGACTTCTGCTGATGCATATGCCTGCAATTCATAACCACTATTTACTGCTTCATGTACATATAATGGCAAGAAAAGGAAAACAATACAGCAACAAAGAAGAAGATAAACGAAAGGTAGAGTCAGTCCAATTACACATGACATTTTCAATGGAAAAAAACATCTTAATTGTATACTGCTGTCACTTAAACAATCTCCAAAACAACAACTAACAATATTAAAAGAGAAAAAATATCACATAAAAAAATCTAGGAAACATCAATATCAAAGACAAACAAAAGATTTGATTAACAGTATACCAACTGCGCAACTACCAAAAGATCTGCTACACTTAGTAATTACAAGTCAAACTTCAAATAGAAACATACCTCAATAGCTGCATGAGCAGCGACATTGGCATTGTGAAAATATGGAGAGTTCAACCATTGTAATATTTGTCCACGAAAGGAAAATATAATAAAGGGCAGAGAATAATTACATACCTAATATTCCCTCCAGAATAACAGAGTTTTGTACACAAAAAAAGCCTGAACCAGTCAGTCCACTAACCTATGAAATAGCACAATGAATCTGAAGCTTTGCTCAATTAAGGAACCAGCAGCCTGCATTAAAACCATGAGTTGGTAATTCCCAACATAAAGTGATAATAATTTGCAAAAGCAGTTCACACACCAGTTGCCATGTAAATGTCATTGGAACATTTTTTTATATTGCTTTCTTTCCAGATCACGTCTATCATTAATCTGTAAGAAGTTAAATCATTCATGAGTATATAGCAAAATCAAATGTCACATATTTAGTTTAATCTACCCACCTTCTTCCTAGCAGCGGCAAGCTCTTTTTTTATTCCAGCTATGATGTGCCAGATACAAATGTCAGATATCAACCATGTTCAGCAGATTTCATGTAAATAGCAGATTGACTTATCTATTAAACATGTTTATTTTAAACAAACGTTTAAGCATCAAATACATTGTAATACATCCATTCGTGTAATAACTGTGTGAAGAAATAGATCACAGCAAGAAGTTGTCAGTGTATTTAACCATGCACTAAACATCATTTGGCTCCAACTGCAATGCCTTCTTGAAGCTTTCAACAGTAGCATCAACATATTGAAGGTTGTCTTTTTATCGAAATTATTGCCAATAACAGATGCAAACTTGCCACTGAAGGAACAAAGCTTTCACATTATTATCTCCTTCATGCATTGCAAAGTCTGCGTCCAACAATGCTCTTTTCAGATCACCCAATTTTAACTTACAAGCCTATTTAAAAAAAATAAATAAATTCAGCCATTTAAAGAGGTCCTTTAAAATTCTAAACAAACAGTGATATCTCAATATATAGCATCTGTTATCATAATGTTGGGATTAGAATAATATAATCTCAGCATCTTTCGATCATAAAAAAGGGTTGAGCAGTCATATAACAAAAAAGTGTAGCGGAAATCCTTCATAGAAGGTGGTGTGGTATGGAAAGTCATACTGTCTCTCGGCTATAAAGACCCGACTTATGAAAGATTGAGCCCCAATTGGGAAGGCCTATTTATCATTGATCAATTCATTAGAAACAGATCTTATTGATTGGTTGATTTTTAAGGGAGATTCACAATCGATCCATCTATAGGAAGTACTTGAAAAAGTATGTTCCTTGAATATGGGAAGCAGTGGATCAATTGATATTTATGAAAAGACAGGAATAGTCCACTATCCAGAAAAATGTAATCGGTCAAGTATTAAAAATAATTATTTCATTAAAAGAAACGCTCATTACAATCAGATGACCAATTTACATCAAGAAACCTATCTTGATTGGCCAATTTTTAATCAAAATCCTATTCTAGAAAAGCGAGTTGTCTTCAGATATTCATGAGTATAGTCTGATTAGTCACTAGAAATCCCTTAGTCCCCTCAGAGAATTGATTGTTTAGCTTGGAATCACTCGGACCAAACATAAAGATGGCAAAATTGAGATATATATTTGTTAGGTTTGGAATGGTAGATTTTGATAAACTAGGTTCCAAGAGGCCGAAGAACCAACTAGGAAGGTAGTTTCATACAAATCCGAAATTAAAGAGAAAAAATTCTCCAACTAGTGGATCCTTCCAAACTGGAGGACATTAAATGAGAAGGCACATTAGACCAAAAATTCTGGGATAACTCTCCTTCCATGAAAAGCAGCCAGAATTTTAAGGATTGAAATTAATGAAAACGAAGATCCAAATCAATTAGGTCACTTGATCAAATGAAAAAGCAATTTCAAATAATTTCAAGTGGGACATTTTTGGGGACTAAAACAAAGTTGCTTGAAAGGCTTCATCAATTGACTGTTTCAAATCATTATGAATGGTTGGAAGATCATATGGAAAAGAAGAATGATGATGAAAGAACACAGTAACTTGTTTCGCTTTTATAGTCAGTGGAAAGAGACGAGGGCTCGAAAAAGTGAAAGATTAAGAGTATTCATGGTAAAGACGCATGGTTGATGGATAACGGCTAATTCTTTGATTATCCAAATCCAGTGGTCAAAAGAAGATTGATTCCTCAGGCGCAATGCACAACAGCAACAATGAAGGATCGGCTCTTGACTGCACTTGTGCCTTTGAATGAGAATCCAAAAAAGACACAAGTGAGTAGGGTGTTGTTGACGCTAGCTCATTATCAAGGCCCAATATATATCAAGCCATGGTAGCCTAGAGAAGAAGGAAAAAGAAGACATCTGTTGGGGGGTTGTTTGAACCTTAGATCCAATTGTGTAAATATACACAAATATAGGATATTTGAGACTTTGGATGGACTAACATCATTATACATTCTAAAATATCACTCCTAAAATTCTCATAAATAGATAATGACTCCACTGTAGATGATACACCAATATATACAAACAAACTGAATTACTTAACCACATTCAAGTCACATTATATCCATTTTCTTTTCCAACCTCTTAATTTCTTAAATTTCTCTTATGTCGCTCTCATTTTTACTTCTCTCCTTCTAATTTCTTATTCTAGACACCACGGACCATTTTGGACTGTATAATTTATTTAAGCAATTTAATGCAATTAGTATTTAATACTTTGGTATTTACCATGTCATGGGTTTAATACACAATAAATATTTTAAAAAAAAACTTTATTTTTTTAATTATAAAAAATAAAAAAAAAAAAAAAAAATCAAAAACGGCAGGGGAACAAATTTTTAAATAGGTTCATGTTACAATGCGTTTTAGGGCCTTTTACAAATATGGTTTTTTTTTTAAAAAAAAAAAAAAACATTTACAAAAATTGTATTCTCTTAAAAGTATTTATAAAAATAGTATTTCGTTGACTTTTCAAAACCATTTGTAAAAAATGTATTGTTATTCTATATCTGTAATAAAAGTTTTTTTTTTTTAATATTGTGTAGTTTTACCTACCACAGCTCAATTTCAAAACAGAATCAAATTAAAATCGAACCGTTCAAAATTGAAATCGAACCATAATCAATGATTTAAGGTTCCAAACCATAATCGAAATCAACGGTTTCAAATTCGATTGCAGTTTTTTATATTTGAAAATTAAAATCAGTAGTTTCAATTTAAAACCGATTATTCGGTTTGAAACCATTAAAAAAAATCACACTTCACACATGATTTTTAATTATTAAATTAATTTTATTTTTTATCATTAAATATAGTAACTTTTCCGTCATCTTAAAATTTATTAATATAAATATAATTTATAAATTATAAGCTGTAAAAGAGAAAAACAATCATTTCTCATTTAAATATTTTTAATTCAAATCTTATACGATATGGGCACAAATGCATCATCAACGAGAATATCTGATGATAGCAATGATTAATATAAATGAGTTATTTTTTTTTCTTAGATAAATGTAAGCAAATTATGTGGACTGTGATTTCTCTATATTCTAATAAGAGGACATATAGTCAATATAATTTGAAAATATATATATAAATTGAATACAAGTCCATTTTTCGACATGCCTCTCAATTTAAATTTATAGAAATTAAATACTAGTAAAAAAATTCAAATTTATATTTTGTGTGGTTATAATTTTTTAATAAATCTTAAAACTATTAATTTACTCTTTCAGTCTTTTTTTAATTTAATATTATTATTTGTTATTAATTTTCTTATTTAGCTAAAAAATTAAAAATGTTAAAAAATATAATATAAATTCAGTTTTAAATTGGGATCAAACCAGAGTCGTCGATTTTAAAACCATTTTTAAAATCAATTCGATTATAATTTCACCTTTTTTGAAAACTAAAACCAGCTATTCTGGAACCGTAGTCACACCTAACTTTACCATATAAATTTTCTCTCTCCCTCTCTCATTGTTAAATGTTAGATTAAAAGTGCAACAATGTTAGAATATCAAACTTATATGTGCTATGTGCAATTGTTATACGTACAGTGTAACAGTCCATAGCACATTCATATATAGTCCCTATAAACTATAGTTATTGTTACATTATAAGTGTACCAACCTTCTTTTTAATTCTTACGCTATAAGAGAATATATCCTAAAATTGCTTCATTTATAATATACATTTAATAAAGAAAGGAGAGAATAATTTATGATAAAACTGAAAAAATTGAAACGTCACTTTTATTAGTCATAATGTAAAAATACATTTGTTACTCTCACTATAACAAATATTTTAAAATGTCAATAAAATACCACTTCCCGTAAATAAACATCTTGAGGAAACATCATTTCCGTAAATACTTTGTTTCAAAACAGCATTTTTGTAAAAAGCCCTGCGTTTTAAAGTCAGATCCTGAAATGGCATTTAATGGTGGATCTAACCGTTCTTGCCTCTGGTTTTCGACCGGGTTGTAAAAAAAATAAAAATAAAAATAAATACAATTAAAATTAGTGTTATTATTTAGCATAAATTATTGGACAATGGCTTTCAAAATTTTCAAGTATCATATAAATATTAAATTGACGTAATTTTGTATGTCCAACTATTCAATAAACAACTAAAAACTTTAATTAAGACTTCTGCTATAAAATTCAAACGTTGATTCATGTGTTTGGCTATTCTGTAAACTGGGTCACAATGATGTTTTACTTTTGCGTATATAGTATATACCATAATTGGTATATTCTTTCTTTCTTTTTTATATACTCTTTCTTTCTTCTTTTTTTTTTTTTTCTTTTTTCTTTTGCTACATTAAAAAACTCTTGAAGGTTCTTACCAGAAATAAAAAAAAAAAAAAGAAAAGAAAACATTCTTGGAGGAGATGGGAGATAACAAGTTCAGTCCTTAACCTGCAACAATAGTGAGCAGACACTTGATCATGGAGATTAATCCAACTTGGAATTTGAAGATTTGCCACCAATTTATACCGTTTATTAAAGCTTAAGCTTTCCTGCTGGATATATTCCATTCACTCTCTGTCCCCTTTGCTCCTTTGCTGATGGGAAATCCCCAGCGTTTACATTCCTTGTTTGATTAGATTGCTTATCTGACAGACCTAATTTCTTGCTGCCATTTTTTCTGCAATGCAAATTCGGAAAAATAAATGGACCGCTATACCATATGCAAATATTACAGCTACTCATTTATATCAAAGCCAGGCTTATATTCAAACAAACCTGAACTGAAGCAAAAGAAGCAGAGCACCAAGAACTGCAGATCCCTTCACTACAGATTTAAGGATTGGCCTTCTCTGAGGTTTGAGCTCTGTTATTCTTATACTTGGACTTTCAGTTCCATCTGAATTCTCAGCTGCTGACTCCTGCAAGCTTTCATCTTTTCCTTTATCCTGTAAAACAAGAATACTCGAGTTATATGAAGGGATTGAAGTTATAAAAAGGTTAATTGCTTACAATAATTAAGGAAACAAGTGGCTGTCCACCTTGTACACATTTACACTTACAACATTGCATGAAGGGTTGGAGTCTTCGTGTTTTTGAAGCATAATGCTATCAGAACATGCAATTGGAGAATATTTATTAGATTGTCTTCCAGCATCAAGGTCTGATTTCGCTATGATAACTCCTTCGGCCTCCTTATCATTATCTGCAACAATAGACTTAGTGTTCTGATGCCATAGGGCATTTCCCATATCCTTAGTTTGAATATATTGAAGATTTTGCTCACGTGAATCTACTGATGAAGGTGATGAAGCTCCACAATCATCATCTCTATTTGTTACCACAGCAATTCCGCTTTTACCTTTCTGATCCCATTGGGCAAACCCAACAGGAAAGCAAGATTGCCCATCAAACAATTCTTTTCCTTCACCGTCTACGGCATTTGAATTTATATGAGATTTGCAGATGCCATTATCACTTGAAATTATATTGTCTAAATGTCCAGCATTATATATATCCGAATAAGCTAGAAAATGCTTTGAAGAAGAGAAGCCAATACTCATGTCTTTCCCATCCAACAAAGACTCTTCATTTTTAGTCGTTAATGTCAGCCCTGGTGCTTCATATTCTTCAACCATGTTCTGAGATTTAGATAGCCTGGTCTTTTTCTTGCTCAAACCACCCAATTTGCTATATTCTGATTCAGGGAACCAGACATTTTTAGTACCATCTTCTGTATCCAAGTGATCATCACAATACAAATTCTGCAAAGCAAATGACACGGAGCTCACACTGGCAGTAGAAGACACTGGGCTTACACTGGCAACAGAAGACACTTCAATGACATCATATAAGTATCGGCTTCGAAATTCAGTTTCAGGAGTCCTGTTTGCTTTTGAGCAACAAGAACCGGCACATACACATCCATCAAAAATAGTCTCTTTCCCGTCAAGCAGAATAGAGTCACCAGTAAAAGTTTCGTGGCCAGTAATAGCTGATATTGCTAGTTGATCATCAGTGATATTACTTTTCAATGAGCAACATTCACAAGAATCCCCCACTACGGATGCTTTATCTTCCACATCAGCATCACTGTATATCTTATCCGGCATAATACTTTTGTCACTATTTCTAGCTCCGCAGTCTGCATTACAAACTCTACCACCTAAGTGAATATCCAAATCTACAAAAGATGGAGGTTGGATATCATCCTGGTGATGATCATACTCCAAATGATGTGAGTAAAGAGATTTTGTTAACTTGTTTAAATGTAGTGCCTCCTGTTGACGCTGGATACATTCATCTCCTTGTTGGTCTTTAACATCAAATATTACTGAACATTGGTCAAATAAATCATTTCTGACTTTGGAGAACACTTCTGGAGAAGTAATTAAATTAGAACTTATCTGGTAACATGGATTATATGAATAAAGGGTGGCTGAGCTATCAGATTGAAGGACAGATTTGCTTTCTGTGTCCTCAGACTCTTCAGAATACAAATCACAAATTCCAGATATTGCTTTTGAATGTCTCTACAATGAAGGGATAGAGTATCAGAAGTAGAACAAAAACAACAAATCAATGAGTTCTATAAAAAACATGATCCTAACTTGATGATTTTTCTTTTCAGTTCTAAGACAAGGATAGAACTGAATCCTGTTAAGTGGAAATATGGGTCATGCAATTTTAAGTAGAGCAAATTATTCCCAACCCAATATAATTTCTGTACCTGCCTAGATCTTTGACTTAATTTCTGGTGTGGACTAGGGATAGAACCGGTATAGCCACTATTTGAGAGCTCCCAGCTTTTTCGAATATATCCAACCATATCTGTAGGCATAGCTACTGAATGCATAACGATATCAAAGTCCGGAACCTATCACGAGAATATATTCAATCACTCCAGTAGCATTTTCAATTGGACACTGGGAACCACATCGACAAGGATAATAAGTATATATGTTTACAGACCAAGAAAGTATGAAGTGTCTTACATTTAAATGCCTTGACCTTGCTTTCTTTGAAAGGGCACGTATGCACATGCAAACTTTTCTTGTATCTTTTTTCTCAACGACATCTGATGGGGAAAAGAGATCTATGCCAGCCAATCCCAGGATTTTGCAGATCTACAAATACATAAAATGAGAAATGTAGAAATACACTGAAGTAAGATGCTTGTGGATGGCTGATACTTTGAGTCATGGGTATTTACACAACAGTAAGCAAAACAGTATTCCAAGCTAAATTTCTTCAAGCATTGAAAACATTGTTGGATTGCAGTGTTGCTCAGTTATTATGCCTAAACAGACCAATTATAGGTTAAAAGAATTATTTGATTGATATGCTAATTTGTGGAATAAAACGTTATTGAGCCATGAGTACCTACAGCAGGAACCACTTGAGAGAATTTTTCACGTGGAATTCATTTTAAAAGCCAAAAGATTCCCTTCATATAGCATGATCTGATATCCTCATCACAGATACACACTCTTCGGATAATAGAAGAATAGTTAAAGCAAGTCAAGAAAGTAAGATGAACATATGTTTTCCTTTTTTTTTTTTTTTCCATATATCAGAAACAGATTGCATGAGTATTTGTGAAAGAAATCTATTTTAGTACAACTAGAGAAGCAACATCTCTTCCTTAAAGGAGCCCTTTATTCAATTAATAATGGTGAACTAACACAGGAATAACTTTATTGACCAACAAATATATCAAACTTTGTCAGCCAATCTATATTCATTATTCAGTAAAAAATGGATAATCTGTATAAGAACACATATAAAAGTCAAAAAACATGATTTAAAAATAAAAAAATGAGGAGAAGTATAAAGAAAGAGAACAAC
This sequence comes from Jatropha podagrica, assembly GCA_947857235.1. NCBI lineage: Eukaryota > Viridiplantae > Streptophyta > Magnoliopsida > Malpighiales > Euphorbiaceae > Jatropha > Jatropha podagrica. The sequence continues at coordinate 11,400 of CANUEP010245436.1, forward strand.
AAATTTTGCAAATTACAAACACGGGAACATTATATTGGATTTAATAATTTCATGTGCACATTTGGAATGACTCTTTGAAAGTGTGCCACATGGATTGAAATGGGCTAGATTATGTAATTTAGATTGCTATGGTTGACTCTGATAACAGCAAAGAAATGTAGGATGAAGAAACGTACCTTCAAAAATGAATCAACGTTTGAATAAGGCATATACCTCCCACTGTTTCTAGAAGCAAATGGCTCATACTCATATGCTTGTATGCATTGTAGCTGCATACGCTTTGTCAACATCATTTGCCATATTTCTCTCGACACTTCAAACCTATAAAACCAAACACAAAATAGAAATGCAATCAACTATAAAGAATGTGAACTTTTTATATTTAAATGCCAGAAAGTAAAATATGAGGTTTTCGGGGAAGGAAGTAATAGGAACATACAGCAATTCCCCATCAGCAAGTAAATCTGCAATAACAAGCTGTTCATTTAATCTTGTCTGGAGGACTTCTCCAAGCCATATTCTTGTTTGAGTCTGTTTAGAACATAAAATACCCAAATTAAATGTCTGGATTGCATTGCTAAACAAGAAAATGAACTCTACAAATCTTCACAGCTTTACAGAAATATGCAGAATTCCGCAACCGCATTTCAAATAACATTTGATAACATGAAGAATCTATTGTCAGAAACAGAAAAATATTTTGATAACATCACATTACAAATTCAGTCATAAGTCATAACTAGCGCTTACAAGCTAAACAATTTTTCATAAATAAAAAACTTTCACTTTTGTTTATTTTTATTCCAAAAACAATAAAAAAGAAAAAAAAATTCTCCTGATAATAAGGAGAGAAAAGGAAGATTAAATAAACAGTCAAAAGGGAAAAGTAAAAGAAAAGAAAAAAAAAAAAAAAACATAATCGGTGAACGGTGAACCTGCAAGAAGACGTCGTCAATTTGACGAAAGCTAGACTCAGCCGAAGAAGGAGAAGAGTCGCCGGTGGCCGTTCTAAAAACTTCAGGAGATTCATCGCCGAGAACCACCATGCTTTCCTAGCTGCCAGAGTACTTCCCGCCAAAACGAAGAAATCAAATTGAAACTCTGAAAACTGAAGTTTCTTTTTCCTTTTGGAGGAGTTTTTTAGTAGAAAAAGCAACTGTCTGCAATGGTTTCTCTGTAGCTCAGTTTAGTCTTCTAACATTAATTAATAAATAAATAATAACGTGTCTGTTGTGTCTAAATTGTAAATGAAAGTTAGTATAGAGTGGGTTTTGTTGGCTTTTGGGATTGTCCGCCGAATGCGTTGCACAAAATGACGGACCGGTGATTCTGCAACTTTTTGTATTTTTGTATTTTTCTTTGTCTTTTTCTTTTTTTTTCTGGCTTTTATTATTACTGCATTTGCATGGCGTGGGCAGTTTTTAAGGCACATGCGGAAGATAAGGGCCTACATTGTTTGACAAATTTGATAATTTACTCATTTGTTATATATATATATATATTTCTTTTTTTACTAATAAAATGTATTCTACGAAAAGCTGCTTTCATTGTTTTGATAATTACTCCAATCATATGTTAGATTATACTCCAATTCAATAGATTTTTGCTTAAAAAAAATGGTTAGTAGTAACGGTTTAAAAAAAATAGTATTCAGTGAAAATAAAAAATAGTATTCCGTGAAAATAATTATTTAATTAACTGTTTAATATAAAAAATAAAAAAAAGAATAAAATTATAGAGAATAAGAGAAAGACAAAGTGATAGACAGAAGTTTGATAAAAATTTTTATAAAAATGTCAAAAGTTAAACGTCAATAATAATAATGTTTTATAAAATATTGCCTCAAATCTCTAAACATTAAAATAAATTTGACATTACAAAACACAATAATTAATTAAAATAATATTTTAATCTAATCAAAACACTAAATACTATTTCAAACGTTTCTATCAAACAGAATCATAGCTTATATTGATCAACTATTTTTAAAATTTATATGTAGTACTGTAATACATATTGATCCATCCATATACTTCAATTATATAATTATTCAATCTTTAATATTCAATTCATATGCACAATATATATAATTATACGATCGCAATTATATTAAATTATATGTCGTTAAATCCAAAAATTAAATATTTATTATATCATTTTGAAATTTTAATTTCTAAAAATTTTTATTTAATTGAACAGAAATATAACATATATATATATATATATATATATATATATATATATATAAAATTTTATTATATACACGTAATATTCTAGTATTTTTGTAATTAAAATATAATTTTTGAATTATTTTATATGAATTGATTAAAATAATAAATTAATAGATAATTATTATTTTTTGAATGTAGATAAATTATTTTTCAAAGTTGAGCACATTGTATTATAGAGTATTTAATTTATTTTTATTATTATAAATTTTTGAAAATTCTAGGAGAATAAAATTTTAAATTGTCCCTAAATTTGAACTGTGACCACGTGCCATAAATTTGAATACACAAACCAAGCCATTTAAACGTTTCCTATGAGTTGCATCATAGACTTATTTTAATAAATTATTTAAAAAGAAAAAAACAGTTAAGAACAATGGCAAGCAGGGCAAAGACGTAGCTTTATCCACCCATCTCCATGGGCAGCGATTTTAAATAATGAAAGGTTGAAGAAAGATAAAGAGGACCACAATGGAAAAAAGAATGAATAAAAATTACTGGATAATTGAAGGCTTAAAATTTATTTTTATTTTAAAATTAATGCTTAGACATTATTTTTATTTTAAGAATATATAATTGACTTTTCATTAATTATTTTTATTTTTATTTATTATTTAAAATTCATGATACATAAATATAAATTAAAACATAAATATATATATATAATTAAGATATAATTCCAATTATTTTTAAGAGAAGTAAAATATTAAATTATTAAATAATTATTCCTTTGGAATATGGATAAATCGAAGCTGATATATATATATAAATGAAGTAGAAATCTTTAATGATATAATTATTAGAATTTTCAATCTAATATAACAATGCCAATTGGAAAGAATATAAATTCATAATATGTGTAATAAAATTAAAAAATAATAAGAATAATCAAATTAAATATAGTAATTTATTAATTTAATATAATTTTATAATTTAAATAAGTGCAAATTATTTACAAGAATAATTCTATTAAACACTGATATACTTCATTGAATTAGTTAGTATTTCTTCATGTTTTAAGTTCGATTAGTTAGAAAGTTTTTTTTATTTTAATTAGATTAAATAAAAAAATAAATGTTTTTGATTAAAAAGTAATCTATATTTTCGTGGATTATAATAAAAATATATTATAATATTATATGAATTTAAGAGAAATAATTAATTTGTCTAAAGGAAATAATAAATAAATCATATATGAATAATATGGTTAAAATTAAGATATTTATGAACATAATGGAATTAAATATACTTCTCTGTTTATCGGAACGATTTGGAATAGTGAATATTAGACTTTAAATCGAATGATATTTGAAATAAAAATAAAATATTTTAATTAAGATATTTTAATTAAAATTAAGTTAAATTTTAATTGATTAAATTATAGTTAGGTACTAAATTAAAATATTATGATTGCAGTTGTAGCTTGTTTGATCACACTTGAAATTATATTAAATTAAACTAAGATAATCTAATTTAAACTAAATTAAATCACATTTTATTAAATTATACTTAAAAATTTTATTAATAGAGATATCCTAACTGAAATTAAATTAAGTCATAATTAAAATTAAAACATTTTAATTGGAATTAAATTGCGTCACTTAATTAAATTACATTTGAAATTTTAATCAACTGTGACACCCTAATTAAAATTAGAGTAAATCATTTCTAATCAAATTTGAGAGTGAATTAAATTAAGACACTCTAATTTAAATTATTAACTTCCATTTGAAATGAAATTAGTTAAAATACCTAAAATTGAATTGAATTAAGTAACAATTCATTGACTTATATTTAGTTTCAAGTTCTATTTAGAAAATAAGATTAAGTTACACTTTAAAATAATATTTTAGACGATATTAAATTAAGTCATATTTAAAATAAAATTAATTTAAATTAAAATATCTTAATTCGACTTAAATTATCACTTGATTTCGTCAAATTTAGAATTTTATTCAATTGGGATACCTAATTAAATTAAATTAAGTCATACTTGAGAATAAATTAAATCAAGACATTCTAATTGTATTAAATTAAATCACCCTTGATTAAGTCATATTTAGTGACATTATGAATTAAATTAATTCATAATACCCAAACCGAAATTAAATCACATTTGATTTTAAAATTTATTTAGATAATAAGTCACCTTGATTCATCCACATTTGGTCACATTTGAAATTAAATTAAATTAAATAATAATTGATTAAGTTACATTTAGCCACGTTTCAAATAAAATTAAAATTCAACTAACACACCTCAATTAGAATTAAATAAAGTTACATATGAAAATTTATTAAAATAAGATATACTTATTGAAATTAAATTAAGTCACGCTTGAAATAAAATTAATTTAAATTAAAATACTTGATTAAATTACTTGAGTGAGTCATACTTATAATCTTATTAATTATGACACCCTAATTGAAAATAAATTAAGTCACACATGGCCGGACATAAAATTAAAATAAATAAAGACACGCTAATTGAATTGAATTAAGTTACTCTTCATTTCAAATTATATTTAGACAATTGAATGTGACTAAATTAAGTGATATTGGATTAAGTTACACTTGTTAGCATTTAAAGTTAAAATAAATTTGGTGCATCGTTTGAAATTAAATTAAGTTATATTTGATCACATTTGAAATTAAATTAAATTAATTTAAAACACTATACTTTCAATTAAATTAATTCACATTTGAAATTTTATTAAATTGAATAGAATTTGAAAATTAAATTAAATTAAGATACCCAAATTTAAAATTAAATAAAATAATAATTAATTAAGTTACACTTGAAACTAAAGTTCATTAAGTCACATTTGATATTTTATTAAATTAAGATATCTTAACTGAATTTAAGTTAAATCCAATTTTATTAAGTTACACTTGAAATTTTATTAAACTGCAACACCCTAATTGAAATTAAATCACATATATATATATATATATATATATATATATATATATATATGCACACACACTAAATTAAATTAAAATTAGAATTAAATTACATGACATTTGATTAAGTTACACTTAAAACTTTATTAAATTAAAATAATATTAATTGAAATTAATTTAAGTCAAACTTGATTAAAATAATTAAGTGTAAACTAAATCTTCATTCACATCTAAAGCCCATAGTTAATAAATTAATCATTTAATTTAATTTGAAGCTCATGACTACATCTAAAGTCCATGGTTAATCTTTTGCTAATAAATTAATAATTAAATTTGTATTTTTTTCAATTTTGACCCCACATATCACATAGAGAGAGAGAGAGAAAGGAAGAGAAACTTATTAGCCTTGATATGCGTGCATGTGTGTGACTATTTGTAGTGTGAAATTAGCATGTGTATGCTTTTCTCTATAGGAAAAGGGTCGTTTTGGTGACATTAAATGCAAAACAATTTAAGGATAAAATTGTACTTTTAACTAATTATCTTCCAAAAATACAGTTATGATCCGGATCGTAATGATACGTTTATTATTGCCCATTCAAAAAAGTCCCACTCGAGATACAACAAGCTATGCTAAATAGTGCGATATTGGAAATATATCTATGAATCTCAATAGAAATAAACATAATCATTTGTTTATTTAGTAATAAACTAGTTCTTTTTATGAAGTACATTACGCATTTACAATACTCATTATATTATTATTTTTTATACTTTTTTAATTTTTTATCTATATAATATTAAAATATAAATTTTTATTTAGATTAAAATAAATATAATTAGTTAATTTATATTAAATTTTACCGTATAAACTATTTGAAATGTTATTTTTTATGTACTTGATTTCCATTTTTATATAATGAAGTGATATTAAAATAACGTTCAATCAAATCCTTATATCTAATTTTTCAGTTCCTAATTTATAAATATAAATTCTTAAAATCCTAATAGGCCCTAAAAAAGAAAATCAAATTATCACTTAATTCTCTACTCTTTGACCTCAATTTCAAATCAATATCTATATACAACTATAATAAAAAATAATAATTTTTTTACTGGTAGATAAAAAAAAAGAAATAAAAAGATGATATGAATTAATAATGGATTTAGTTATAATGATAGTATTACTTATCCAGTGCATTAGAGAAATAGATATATGCACATACACACAAATTCTTGAAACCTAAAAATGACTTGAAACAAAAATATATGGTTCTAATTTTTTTAATTTCATAAACACTATTTTCTTCCAAGTCAAACATAAAAAAAATATTAAGAAAATTAAAAATGCTTAATTGAGTGGCGCATTTATTTATTGCATGAAAGATATAAATATCTTACTAAATTAAAGTGATAGTGATTACAAATTAATTTAATAACGAAAAAGAAAATAATAAATAATAAATTTTTATTAAAAATAGAACTCTTTTTAAAAAACTCAACATATAACAAAAAATAAATTATATTAAAAAAAATTATCAATTTGAATTTTATTATTATATTATAAACTCTTTTAAAAAAGATTTATTTATATTATATAAGAATTTTATGTTTGAGTAGATTTAAAGCTAATGTAAATATTTCAACATTTTGAGAACTTTGTTTTTACATATTATATTTTATCATGATTAATTTGGAAAAATTATTTATTGGTGTTAAATAAAAAAATTTTAAGCCAATTGGATTCAGATCTAACAAGTATTTACTAAAGTTTTTCTTTTCTCCGAATAAATAAGAATAAAAAAAATCTCCCACTAATATTTCCAAATGATTTGAATATTTTATTTTCAAATTCTGTTATATGTAATTAATGAAATAAGTGACACTTGCTATCTAGTCTTACAGAATCGAATAGTAAGTGTTATACAAATATTCAATTATTAGTTATCAAAATTATTTTTGCCAAAATTTTTTTAATTTAAGTGAGTGGAATTAAAATAGTAAAGATTTGACTTTTCTTTTTAAGACAATTTTTAAAAATATCTTAACAATGATTTTGAGATAGATAAAAATATATTTTATACTTATAAGAGAATATTGTCTCTATCTTATAATATTTCCTAAGATACTAACACTAAAAATCTTTAATAATCAAGATCTTCAATGATCGTAGGAATTTGACTTTTCTAGCAACTTTCATATTAAAAATCTGTATAAAATAATTTTAACACATACAATAATATTAAATTTATTTATTTTATAAAATCACAAATCTTAAGATAAAATTGACCATTGAGTATATATATATATATATATATAATCATTTCTAATGATTTTCTTCCATAATGATTTTTCACTTATTTTTTGTTGCCTTTTCAATTCTTTCAGTGTGTGGTTTTTTGTTTTGCTATTTTAATCTAAATAATGTTAATTCCTTTACATCAATCCAAATAATGTTAACTCCTTTTCTTCAACTGAGGCAATGTTAATTCTTCGATTTCTTTTTTCTTTTTTCACATTTCACATTTTTAATTTTTTTTCTATTTTTATGGTTTTTTTTCTATGTATCGTGTAATTTCTCTTCTTTTTATTACACAGATATGAGAAATATCATGTTGGCGGAGATAAAGAAAAAAAAACTAATTATTTATCCATTTATGTACTTATTTTATTTATTATATTTTTGGTAGATGGTAGAGAACTGTAAATTTTTTTTATTCATCATTTCATATTCATATATATGTGAATTTTATTTATTTATAATCTTTAATTCATGTAATCATCATCATTTTGTCAAGAAAAATCTCTTTGCTATATATATATATATATATATATATATATTAAACATTTACACCTACCTATAGTTAAAATAATATTTTTATTATTTAAATTTTATTATCTTTTATTTCAAAGATTCCCAAGAAATTCTTCATTTTCTTCCGGAATAATTATATTTTAAAAAGTTAATATTCATTTACAATAATAATCTTCTATATTTCAATTTTAAATTGTTATTTTTTTTTAATTTGGTCATTTAAAATACTTTTTATGTTTAAAAATTATTATTTATTTAAAATAATTAACTATATTTGTATTTAAATATTTATTATTTTTTAGTTTTAGATTGAATTATTTAATTTTTTTGTGTCCTTTATTTAGAATAATTATTTACTTTTACATCTATATATATTTATTTATAGATGAAATTTTTTTGTATGTCTTTCAAATTTGTAATTCTATATATCTTTATTTATAAGTAATGCTTATTGTTTAGGGCTTTTATATTAAATGTATTTATTTACTTCATTTTAGTTTATATATATACTAGTCTTTTATAACGTGCGTTGCACGTGGATATCCATTATTTATACTCGTTATATAATTTTTTTTTATTTTAAATGTTTATTATATATATAATAAGATACTGAGAAAAGAATATATAGATGAACTTGATGTTTTCTATTTAAATATCTACTATAATTTTACATATTTGTTTATGTAAAAAATAATGATATAAATTATTCATTATAAATATTAGTTACAATTGTTCTCTTTACCCCAGTCAATCTCCTTCTCCCTTTTAAAGAGTTGCCGTATTAATATGTGATTTAAACTTTTTCAATAAATTATTTCACCGCAAAGTTAAAATCAGTATCGTTATTAATTTAAATGTTGTTATTTTTTCAAGCTTATTAATGAAAATTTTAAACGTATTTTGTTACTTATTTGGCAGTAAGAGCTCTTTGTAAATGACGTTCATGTTGCGTCCTCCATTTTTTTCTCATCTGACTTTATAAGGTCTTTTGTTGTAGATATCGATATCCCTCTTGACAGTGTCATGTACAGCTGTGCGTGTGAATAAATATCATGAAGTAAATAGACATCCGCGTTCGATATTGTTTGTCTCTAAGCTTTGTTTATTGTTATTACGAAGTAGAGACGGATTGAAAATTGCTTTATCTTAAAATGAAATGAGTATCCTTCATTTTCTACAAGAGAGAAATGTATTTTGGGTAAGAATACTTGCTTCTTTGAGCTATCCAACTGTTATTTCAGCATGGATATATTGGTTCCAAAATTTTCACACACCATTCTGGTTCCGTTATATAGGCCATTTGATACATTTAAATTTCTCAAGAAATTTTGGACAGTTGACTTTTAATTATAGCTTGTGCGGATGCAATCCGTTTGGTAGCAGAGTGTTGAGAAATGTCTTTTGGTAGTAGTTGCTTGTGTCATCTACTGCTTCATCGAAATTGTTGTAGATTTTGTTTTGGCCGGAGAAAACTCTATCATCTTCTAATTTAGGCCATCAACATATTCATTTTTTATTGCTAGTATTGCACAACTTCTCATATACTGGCCAGAGTTTGCATTCTCTTCAAGTGTTGAGAATACTTCATCAATTAATGATCTTTCGCTGGCTTCATTATTATCATGTTTTACTAACATCGCTTCTGGTATCATTATGTTTTTTTTATTGTTTGTCTACTCTTCTTTGTCACCGACTCAAAGCAAGAATTTTTCAAAATATCTATTTGCCCTTGCTCTCATATTTATCATTAACTGCAACAGTTCCATTACTCTCTAGAGATAGGACTTCACAAGGCTCGCACTTACTATTTCTTGTCTTGTAACTTTTGGCACTACCGGCATGATCTATCTTTTTTCCATATTTTTGTTCTTTTCTCTTTGAAACTTTCTTCTCGTTTGGTTACAAAAGAATCTTTTTGTTTTTTTAATCTGAAAAAGGATATGTATTTTTTATCAATACACCTAATCAACCTCCACATGATATTTGTTTCAATAAATTACATTATATATCTAATTAAAAACATTGCAACAATCAATCACCGATATTGTATAAAATATTTGAAACAAATATCATTCTTGTTGTTGACATATCTTCAATATCACTACAAGTATAGCATCGTATTTTCTCATGGTCCTTAGGATAAACTTTTTTGTTGTACTTTTTGCAAGATTGATTTTAAAGAAAGTTTCTATTTTTAATATATGTTATTTCTCCTTAAAAAAATCTTCATATCCCTATATATCAAGTGAATATTATGGTCATCAATTGCTAATTTTAAAATTTTTTAACTAAATCCATAGAAGATAAATAAATTTAATTAATTTCATTGAAAATACTTACTTGAAATATTTGATAAATAATTTCTTTTAACTCAACTCTTGGCGCAATTAAAAACATTTCTAGATTTGATAATAAATATAAATCTATTTTTCCACCCATGTTTGTTTGATAACTAGAATAAAATTAATTAAAAAGAGATTATAATTAGTTGTTTCATAGAATATTTAATTTTTTTATAATCATGATCAAATTGGTATAGTCACGTATCTACAATTTCATAAGCCTTTGTTATTTGTGGATCAATCTGCATTGTACTTAAAGCACTGCTATATTTAAGTTATAGATCACCTAATTCAAAAAATAAATTAAAAATAAACAAATAATCAAATAAAAATAATTTAATTAATCTCCATAGAGTAAATAAGAAAATATATTAAAATAATAAATTGGAAAAATTCAATAAATAATTCAATATAAATAATTTAATTAACATCCATAATAAGCATTTAAATTTTACAATGATACAACTGGCAAAGAACTATTTGTATTGTACGAGTATTTTGTCGTCATTTGCTGCATCGTTTCAAAATATTAAAGATATTTTCTCCAATCTAAAAAAATAAAATTAATAAATTTTAGAGTAATAAATAATAAATAGATTTAATAATGACAAATTATTAAGATAGTAATTACTGCCTTGTCATCAATAAGTTAAATTAAGTTAGTTTTCTATTAACAAATTAAATATTGTAACCAGCTGAACAAGAAAAAAAGGCTTAGGTAAAAGATCCGAGTTACTATTATTATTATTATTATTATTATTATTATTATTATTATTATTGAACTTGTTGAATATGATGTTTCATCAAGTAACGAATATATAAATCGATAAATTTATAACTCTAAACATAAATATGGAGGACGTAAGGAATACTAAATTATAAAAAATATAAATAACAAATATTCTATTAATTTACAAATAGAGAGAGTTAATATTTACCACAGGAAAAAGATATGATTGTAAACTTAACAATTCTAAATTAGCAAAAACTTGAAGAATTAATCATTGATAATTAAAAGCAACAAATTCTTGATAGTGAAAAATTTCTAATTAGAATGGTATTAAAGGATAAATTTCTAATTAGAATGAGATTAAATTTATAATAATAATAATAATAATAATAATAATAATAATAATAATAATAATAATAATAGAATAAAAAAATAAACACGGTATAGAATCCCAATGTTAGCTAGGGTTCAATAAATTTAAATACATAATTCAGTATTTATTAAATTATTTTCCTAATCATAATGGAATTAAAAGTTTACTAATTGAAATAAAATAAAATTATCTTTATTGCAAATAAAATATTAATAAAATTAAAAGTTATCTCATTACAATAAGATTAAATTATCCTTAATAATATTTTTTATCAATTAGAGTATGTCGGTAAATTTTAGGGACCCAATGTTTTTCGATTCTTATTTTTATATATATTATAGATTATAGATATATATCTTTTATAATTTTTCACGCACATATATTTTTTATAATTTTTTTGTTTGCTTCTTTTTATTTCTTTGAAGTTGTAGGATTTATATTTTTTATAATTATTTGTTTTATATGTGTAATAAAAAGTAACATCTAATATAATATACAGTAATAAAGTAATAAAGCAATTTGCGCAGTGCGCGAATCTCCATTTAATTATGTATATATATCGAGATTTAGTTTGTGTACGAAAATTAAAACCTCATTAATTAGAACACTGATAATTTTAGTATAATTAATTTGTTGCAAGATCGAGAGATAATTAAAAAAAACTAAAATTTTTTCCATTTATAAAAATAAAATCCTTTTTTCTAAAGAATGAAAATTAAATCTTTATCAAGTAAAATTTCGGCACTTTCTAAATTTCACTCATCAATTTCTAAAATTTACAATCTAATAACTAAAATAATTTATGTGAAAGAGCTTTTGAGTTTGATTTCCACTAAATAGACCTGTAAGGAGGAGACAAAAAGTTTTAACTGTGATTAAGTCCCGAGCCGAATACCGGTGGTTTAAACGAAAAAAATTAATTTATGCTAACATATATTTATTTTGAATAAGTGATTAGAAAAAAAAATTATAAAGCAATTAATTATTTTAAGGAATAAAAAGTTACGAGCTTTACTTGTTATTGTAATTGCAACTTATTTTAATCATAGATGTAATAATTAGGGTATAAAATTACACAGAAATTTCATTTGAAGGTATATTTATCAAAAATTTAAAATAAAAAATGTCCAAAAAAAAAGAAAAAATAAAAATTGTTCAAAAAAAAAAAAAAGAAAAAAAATCATGAACCATTAGTTTTATGATGTGTGAAATAATGATATTGTGTAGAGTTGTTTTGCATTCGGGATTGCGTAGGCAGAATATGGGACACATGCTGGAGATAAGGTCCTTTCTTTGTTCAGCGTTCGCTCTCTTCAGTTGTCTTTTATGTGGGTATGGGTTCCGTTAGGTTTCTTGTTCAACGCTTGGTGTAATAGTAAGTATGTGTCTGCACAACCATCAAGAGTGCTCCCATTAATACTAGCCATAAGATACACATGATAAATTAATAAAAAAAAGTTTATAAAAAAAAATAAAGTAGTGATAATCGGATATTGTGATGGTGGGTCAAAAAGATTGTACTATCTCTATTTTATAACATTTATTATATTTAAAATTTTACGTTCTTTAAAAAAATTATTAAATTTATTTAAATTATAATAAATTATTAAATAAATTGACTATATTATCTTTAATTTAATACTAATTTTTTTAAAAAAAATTATTAAATTAAAGTAATAATTATTTATCATATATAAATAATAAATATGAAAAAAATCATATGAATAAACTATTTATCATACTTAATTCGTGGCTTGAAAATTCTTGAACTTCTATTGAAATAATAAAAAAACTTGTTACTAGTTTCCAAGTCAATTGTCGGTTAAAAGCTTATATGGAATTAAATAATAATAAAAATAAATATAAAAGAAAAGTCACGTTAGATCTCCACTTTGTATTTTCATATAGATTAAATAATATGGTTAAAAGAACAATTTTATTCATGTAATTTTTTAATTATTTTTATTTTAAATAATATATGAGTAATTATTTATATTTGAATATTAAGTAAAAATTAATGAAGGTTATTGAAATATCTTCCTATTATATTTGAATATTAAGTAAAAATTAATGAAGGTTATTGAAATATCTTCCTATCTTTATGACGTTCCACTCATCATCGTATAAGTGAAAAGACCAAACCAGATCACCACTTGGTCAGCTATTTTTAAATATCTTCCTATCTTTATTTCTTGTCACGACCCGTTTCCATGGGTCGGACCGGCACTAGAGTCTGAAAAAATTTAAGGCCACCAAGGCTTGTAGTAAACCTAATATCTGATTTTAATATCTTAATCATGTGAAAATATTCTACAAGTTAGCCCATTATATTTTTAATGATTCAAACTATTACAAGGCCTTATTTCATTCAACTCAACCGTCTTCATAAAATTTTACATACACTTAACATTATTATTACAATAATAAAATCTTATCATAACTGCGGATTTTCTACTACTGTACAATTATAAAGAATCCTAGATAATTCTGTCTTATATATTTAAACATTCCTTTAAATAATCTTAAAGGGAAAGAAAACTAAAACTCCAAATTTTTACAAATGATTCCCACTCACCTGAAACAAAATAAGGGATAAGGAGGGAAAGGGGTGAGTATAAAACTCAGTGAATAATAACATATAATACCAAACCCACACATTCACACAAATGATATTTAAAACATTCTAAATGAACATTCTCCATTCGCACAATGTTAATCATATCATCCACAAACAACTGCAACCATATGCACATCAAGTGATTGTTAGTTAGTGAAATTACCTTAATAGGACCATACTCTCCCCAAGCATGCTTTAAAATCCATCATATCACATCATATAATCCCATGGTCCTGTGACTTGTGCACCCATTGAGCCCACCCCCATTCGGGCAAAACCATAATCAAATAAAAATATTTTTCGTAAAATAATTTTCTTTGTGAAAATACTTTTCCATGACACGTGTCATCATCCAGAGTGCACAAGGGGGGGTGCCACTCCCACCGCTTATGGCCCACTGACGGCATTCTCACCATGCCCGTGCTCTCAACCCAGGTGATTCACATCATTACAACTCCCATACAGCAATCACATACCATCATGTACAAACTAATTATTCACAACATTTATAATTGCACAAACATTCATTCACATACTATGTATGCAAGAATTTAGAAATAATAAGCACAAGGCATAAAATAAATTATGCTGTAATGAATTTGATAAAGTATTATATATTATTACTTACCTAAAAGTAAAAAGTTGATTTCCACAGATCAACTCGGCTTTCACAACAGTTTATTGAGCTTTTTCAACCTAATGTTAAATTAACATTTCATATTCAGTCATTTATTATTATTTTATTAAGTCTTTATTTATACTCTACTTTCATCAAATGCTATTACTTATACTTTTAAAGTAAATTAATTATTATTAATTTATTTATTACTTTAATGATTAAAGAAGTAATCTACTTAACTTAAATCCAATTATTAAAATCATTTCCCAATTTATTTATTAAAATTATTTAATTAAATATTTCATATTTCTTTACCACCTAATTAAATTTATCATTCACTTTAATAATTAGATGAAATCATTAATTTGCCACATTCTATTTATTAAGGTCATTTATATACATATATGCACAAGTATTTATTTATTTCACTTTCCAAGTAATTTGGTATTTATCTTCCTAGATTTTATTTAAAATAATATTTATCAAAATCCTTTGATCACTTATGCCCTTTAATAACTTTAAGATTTATAATTTATTTGGCTAACTTGATTTATTTATTAAAACCATTATTTATTTATTTTACTAACCAATATAATAAAATTTTGAAACTAAATCCTTGAATTCATTTACTTTCTTATATTTCAATAATTGTTTGAAAATTCTATTTTCAAATATCCATTACATTCTATCCATTACAAATTCCATTTTGTTATTACTTAATTAATTTATTCCTTCAACAATTTATTTTTTAAAATAATAATACAATATATTAGTTTATAAATTGATTCTTCTTTCTCTTTTTCTACTATAATTTGGCAGCATCTTATTTATAAATTGAGTTATCCGTAATTAAACATTTCATTAATCAAAGGGAGATCATTAATTAATAGCTCTTTTATAATTAATAAAAAAATTTTTTAACAGCATTTCCTATATAAATGGGACTTTCTCAATTATCAAAAACACACAAACAAAAATTAATTCACAGCGCAAATCCATGTGCAGCTATTAACAATATTTTTCCATCCTCCATTTAACAACATCATTTACAACTTATAATTATCATTCAAAATCATAATTTAGCTTACATAATCAAATATATATATATAATCATATATATAACAATACACCATTAATATTTAACTTCCAAGTAAATTCATAATAGTAATCAAACCCAAATCAATTTACTTAATAATGAAATTTACTAGTCCTTGCTACATAGACTAAATTCAAGTTTGATTCCTAACTCAACCTAAGGCAAAAATGCATTTCTAAGCACTACAATCTTCATTTTAAATTTAATTTACTCAACCTTACCTAGCCATTAAAC